>JAUMHE010000001.1:424461-439859 GCA_032359235.1 Enteromius mattozi | reverse complement strand
GGGAAGACCTAGGACACGCTGGAGGGACTATGTCTCTCGGCTGGCCTGGGAACGCCTCGGTATTCCCCCGGAAGAGCGGGAGGAAGTGTCTGTGGAGAGGGAAGTCTGGGTGTCCCTGCTTAGACTGCTGCCCCCGCGACCCAGCCCCGGATAAGCGGAAGAAGATGTATGTATGTATGTATGTAACTTTAGCCTTTTTTTCCTGAGAAAACATGTTTTTTCCTTAACTTGACATTAGTTGCTCAAAACTAATTTAAAGACTAAATCTACAAATCTTCAATAATTTTAGTTTGCTCATACACTTAAATTATTATAATTATCTCAGTGTCACCTTCGTGTAGAACAAATGCTTTTGTAATACACTAGTAGTAGTTTTTAACAGTAATAGTTAGAGTGTGATTAAGTTCAAGTGAAGCCACCACAGAAAATGACGAGTTCATCACAGCTTTGAGGTCAAGTTAATCAAATCAGTAAAATCTCTAGTTAAAATTCATCCACTGGCATAGAGCTGCAATTTTACTTGATTTATTAAAAAATTCATTTATTCCAGCAAGGCAATTGAACCCGGGTCATTCTGCATAAAGAGTACCACTCCTATCCCTGGCCCAACCAGACACAGCACATTTCAAGTGGGTAATAAGAACATTCTAACAATTTTGTAAGTGTGAGCTGTTTTTTGAGGTATTCAAGGTTGTGTTAACCATCTTTGAAGTGCATTAGGATCTAAAATAAATTGTGATTTAAAAATAAATAAAATATCTCCATTGATACATGACAAATAAGATTTAAATTCCATTTAAATAATATTAATTTTAATCAGGTAAAAAATTGTGGTGAATGTTGCCATATGGCAACTCTAAATAACAATGAAATTAGATTAAAAAAACAAAACAAAAAAAAACAGCTTGTGCTGATTCTGTTACTTAATACAGTCAAATACTTATATGCATTTATATAATCTCAGACGGAGTGAAGCTTTATTATTTAGCCTTCAATATTGTTTTTAAAAGGCTATAGTTCATCCTCACTGAGGGAGCTCTGACACTACTGGACAAGTGAAGAAAAGAATAAAGCAGGACAGAGAGAAAGAAGAACCTAGAGAAGTATAGAATGCTAAATGCCTCCCTCTTCTTCTCTCAGGATCATTCATTTTCGAATGATGACAAATATATCAAACCTTGTTTCTTTCTCTCTCCCCAACTTTAATATTCTCTTCCTTTCCTCCTTTCATCTCTTCTTATTTGCTGCATCTCTCTATCCATCATCCCTCTCTGCCTTTTATTCATTGCATTACCCCCTGTGACCCATTCAGTCATTAAAGGTTCTACCATCAAGGCCACTGTCTATAAACAAACAACTCTAGCGCTCTACTGAGATCAGTTTCATAACGCTCCACCTGCTCTCAGGCCCTCTGGAGATTAAACTGCGACTGGCTCTGGATCAGTTTCGATAGTGTTTGGTGTCTCTCATGGGGAAGTCTACATTAGACACAACTTTTTCTGCCAAATGCTTTTGGAGGCAGATCAATCCACTGCAGTGCCACAAAGGATATCTGAACACTCTCACACACGTGTGCAATGGCTTAGAAAGGGGAACTTTTCTATGACCTGAACAAACATGGAATTTGACTAATTAAGACCTTTAATGTTCTTTTGATTTTTTTTTTTAAACAAAGCAACAAGTAGTTATTTTGAGAAATATAATTAAAAGTAAGCCATAAAAAGTATTACTTTTTAAACATAAAGTTGAATATGAAACCATTTTTATTTAAAATGTTGAACAACAAGATTTTTCCTTTTTTTAATGCAGTGTGGCACAGTTTCAATATGTGAAGCTTGGCACATTTTTATTACATTGATGCAGGTATGTTTTGCAGAAGTTATTAATCAGTCATGTAATAATCATGTAAATGTGTGTGTTGTACTGCAGTGGAAACTGCAGTGATATGACATAGCAATAACTGATGAGAAGAACCATGTATGCTACTCACTTTCTGCTCTTGGTTCATTTAGAGTTATTTGGTTCAATCTTTGTTCATATTTCAGTTAAATCACCATCAGAGTTCAGGAAGTTTGGAAGTGGACCTACATGGACAGCAGTGCTCACACTTGAAGAACAACACTAACAGCAATCGCACCAGAGTTCGTTGTAATCAGTCTGTGCTAAGTGAACACACTACAAATGCATTTTTTTAAGTATAAAACAACCTAAATAAGTAGAAACCAACATTAAGTTATTATATAAAAACGTGCAAGTTACTAGTGAACTGTTGTAGTATCATTCCCTCAACACACTGGCTTCATTGATCTACAACATGTTTAATCCAATCTACAGTACACCTTTCAAAGCTGAACAGCTCTTATAAGCCAATAAATGAAATAAAGCTTGCAGTGTGCTTTTCAGAAATAAACAATGAATATGTGGTGAATGTGCGTGTGAGGGTTGAGAGGTCAACTCACTCAATCCCACATCTCTGCCCCTTGACTGAATAGGCTGACTATATATCTGTGAGAATGGGGCAGGAGGGCCGATCTTCTTATTGATCTTATCCACGCACACACTTACACAGTACAGCACCCGCGTGGCTTTGATATTAGGATGTTAGGGTTGATCTTCCATACTGATGAAGTACAGATAAAGAACAAACGTGAAGTGCGTACAGAGAGTTGAACTATACCTGACCCTCAATATACACTTCCACAGGAGGATCCGCATTATCTTTATATAATATTGCACCCTCTCTTTGTCTCTAACACACAATATAACGCTGAATGTTTACACAATCAATGCAAGTAGACAGACCTCCTCAGTGCGGTTGTGTATGGTGCAGCATAAAAAGAACACAGAAGAGGAGTCCAAAATAATCAGCTATACTACTGAGGGTTATTAAACTTTGGAGAGACATCTAGAGTTTTGACTGTTTTAAACTGTTTTTTCTAACTACTACCACGCAAAGGCGAAAGACCGTAACTTCCGATGTTGGTTGAAAAAGAGTTGATGTTTTTGGGACATTCAAGACATTCTTTATCATGTGCATAAGTATCTTGAGTCAATTTAGTTGTTTTTCAAAGAAAATAATTGTTCGCCTTAATCATAACTCCGAAAAGCCCAGAAGAAACCAAGACAGAACACCGTATAACCAACAAAGTCTCATGACCAATTCGTACGTATTTGTATGAGGTGGAAAATTTGTGCTAATTCGTACAAATTCATATGACCTCAACCCCAGTGACGGGTAGGTTTGGGGGCAGGGTTAGGTGTAGGTCATTCGTACAAATTCATACGAATTGGCAACTTAACAGAAATCTTATGAATTCGTACAAGTGAGGTCGACAAATTGAGATCCCAATGCCTTTGCCTTTGTATAGGGCAGAATACATCTATCAATAACACTAATATCAAATGAGAATTTCTCACTGAAGTTGAGGTTGATTGATCTGCCTTTACTTAGATGTCTGATTATGACACCATTTCTGTGGTTATTCTGAAGAAGAAAATGAGAGTATTCTGTGTTCCGAGTTGTCTAGAAAGTAGCACAAGGGTTAGAGAGAACTAAAAATTGAAAAGTAAACTATGACTGTTTTGGAAGAAACCTTACTAACATTCATAAATGGACTTCATGGGGAAATGATTTAAAAGTGTAGAATATATGACCCTTTTAAAATTTAATTTCAAGTGACAAATGCAAGCTCCACAAGATAATGTGCATTTATTACTTGTCTCTAAGTGACTTTACTTTTACAATGACTAAAACGAACCATAGGGAGAGTCTCACTTGAACATCTTGTGATAAAAGACCTTCCTCAAGGGCACAATGGTAAAACTCTAGCGCATGACTCAAACCCACTTAAAATGTTTGCAGTACAGATCCTTACATACACACTACCGCTCAAAAGTTTGGGGCCAGTACATTTCTTTTTTCTAAGAAATATGTGCGTTTATTCAGCAAATACACATCAAACTGATCAAACGTGACAGTAAAGACTTCTAAAAAGTTCTATTTCAAATAAATCTTGTTCTTCAGCTTTGTCATCATAGGAATAAATCACATTTTATGTTAAACTGTAAAACAATATTTCACAATATAACAGTATTTCACAATATAACACTTTTACAGTTTTTTGATCACATAAACATAGTCTTGGTGAACATCTTTAAAAATGTTACAAAAATATATGTAAGTGTATATATATTTTGAAAATCACAATCACCACTCATATAACCCAAATGTTTCATATACACCATGCATAAAGATTTTCTTTCTTTTTTCCTCAAACAATCAGAGAGTTACAGAAACTACACAGTATGAAACAAACATCCAAACAAATGAAGCATGCTGTTTTGGTCTACCATAAAAAGTTTTTGCACAGTTTTCCATTAATGAACAGAATAGTGAAAATGCAATAAACAGAGAGATTTTCCCACCTACTGCTGGGTTTAAAGCAAAGGGCCTGTAGCTACAGGCATGATGTAAACACACAAACAGACACATGCATGCACACAAAGAGGCGTACGCACTTACAAAAACAATAGGGAACTATTGATTTTCAAGGGAGTGTTCTAATATCACAAAACTGTGTTACTTATAATAGGATCTTTTCAAGTTCCACATCAAATGCATATCTAGAGGGCATTTTCTTTGTGTTTTTCCTATTAAAAAGCAATAGCACAAGAAGAGGGAGAGTGGAAGAGGGAGAGTGACGGAATGAGAGAGAGACGTAGGTAAAAATGAATCAAACAGATGTAATTTCACACGTCTCTGGGACATTATCACTGCACATCCAAGCCTCTGATTCAAAAAGCAGGCCGACACTTTATTTTTAGACAGGATTTTTCGCCTCTTTGCTGCTATTCCTTTTCTTCTTGAAAACCACACACGCACAGCAGGGTTTAGCCATATATACAGCAATGATTTCAAAACTCATGATTCAAACCTTTCAATTTAAATTCTTAAGGCATTAAAATGCTAACAGAAAAAATCTTGTGTGTATATAAGATAGATAGCTAGATAGATGAGTGTGTGAGAGTGTGTGTACATCTACATGTATCTATCTACATATCTATCTAATACTATTTAATTAATAATTAAATAACACAGAAAGTAACTAAATTGTAAAGTAATTGTCAAAAAGTAACTAAACTTCAGACTTGTATCCTCTGTTGCGTTACTATGAATTAATTTCAATCTAATATCCTGTGGGTCATGGCCAATTCATTTCGAATTATAACTTGTGAACTGAAATTCTGAATTGTGCTCAAGCTTTCACACACAGAAGACGTAGAGCTGTTCTAATTAACCCATGTTGTCTATGAACAATAATTCCATGTTATGTTGCAAATGACCTAATGACCACGCATGGACACAGTGATTAGAAGGTAATGCACCGTGAATATCTGCACTTGTGTTCAGGCCTGTACTGTATATCAGAGCTCAGAGCTGAATATCGTATATTTCTTGTCTCTTCTGAACACTGGGCACAGTGCATGGGTAAACTGGCCTGATCTTGCTGTTTAGCATAAAAGAACACTGCGATAGTATAAAATGATCAGAGTTTATCAATCCATAACTAAAGCAGAGTAAGGCATTTTATAGAGGTGTGTGGTAGCTACCTACTGAAAAGGCCATCACTGTTGTTCAGCTGAATCTGCAAGCCAGTAAGCCATGCCGATCTGTTAGTGTCTTGAAGGGTCAGCATACGTAGGAGCAAGCAAAGTCAGATTTTCTATGGCCCCCTTAGAAGATCACAATACGACACAACTTAGAGTTCAAGGATCTGGCATCTCTGTAACCTCTTTTCATGAGTTCCCCCATATGCATTTCACCTTGCAACCTTTGTGTTAACAGCCCTGGTCTATAAATTTCACATTATTACTTCCCTTTTGTATTCATGACATTTTTTATTATTATATATTACATAATAACTCCCTAAGCATCATTTGACCTCGATTCATAAATATAAGCCATGTTCCTTAAACCAAGCAATGGAAAGGCCTCTATAGCAGAGGCACCGAAAACCATTGTTTGTTAGAGGCCTTAAGGCCTTTTCATGCACTTGTCAAGTTTGAGATTTTAGACTTTTTGGTTTTTCATAAAGTGTTTTTCTGCCAAAAAACACTTTTTTTTTTCAGACTACTGGAAAGAAAACATTCAAACGACACTGTTAAGTGTTTCTTTTACAGCACTTTATCTATTTGCGTCAATAGATTTCAATTACAATACATAGTTTTGAAGGCCATTTTCCAAATTTATTTATTTTTTTTCTCCTACACTGAGCCATAAAACTTCACTTCAGTAGCACTTACAAACACCTAACTTGACATTTTTATCTGTCTATATTCTGAAGGTTTTTACAGAGGGATTTGTGTAATTAGCTTAGTTAAATACAACATTTTAATCCCCCAAACTGGCTAAAATAGTGTTTAATTTCCTTTCTTTCCTCTGAATTATGCAGTGACAAAAATTTACAAATTACCTCTGTAAAAACATGACTCTTATGTAAAAATTAATAAATTAATTAAAAAATAATTTTGAAACTGACATCATCTAGTGTTAAGTTTTTTAACAAATTAACAAATGAGTGCATATTTCATTAAATAATTATTAATTTGCTTATCTAAATCTAACATTTTAGTAAACTTACAATACAAAAACAATTATCAATGTAATTAATCAGCTGGGTAACTTGGTAAGTTTTTGTTTGTTAGTTTTTTACCCAATTCACCTGCAGTGTCTTGCCTTAAAGCTTATGTTCTCTCACATTTTTAGTGGTAACGTAATCCGTAGCATTCTGTGACAGTACCACGCATTAGCTGGTAATACCCAAGAAATTACCTTTTTGGTGTTGCAGAGTCATTCAAAAGCTCCAAGTGCAAATGTTGAAATAATAACTTGACTTACAGGTGTTTTTTGTCGACATACTGTCAGTAAACGCTATATTTATTAAACTACCACAAACACATCCACCTACAAAGAATCTCGTTGTTGTTTTATCGCGGAAGAAATGGATTCAAACGATTCACTGCATGCTTGACTGTCCGAATGATTCAGACTGAATCCCGACCGGATTCGATCACTTTGCTACACTGTTTACGCACTGAAGGAATCGATTCAAAAGAGTGATTCATCGAATTTGATTAATTGATTCTAAATTCATCGCTAGTTCTGACGGTGGGCGCAGGACTGTTTGTGCTGTCATGTGATTCATTATAATCACCTTCGCCAAAGACATTTTATAGTTTATGATTGCTTATTAATGCGAAATCGGGACTTCTTGCACTTAAAGGGAAAGGTCACCCAAAAATTATAATAATACCCTAGTAATAATAATAATAGTAATCATCATTATCATCATCATCCTCATCATCCATGCTATAATAATATTAATAATATATGCTATATTTGTAGGCTATTGCATAGCTTTTCATATTTATTTTTATTTCTATTTATTTATTATTATTTGTATTATTTATTTAGTATCTAATCTTTGCGTGTCAGACGGGAATTGCAGGATTAGCATTAGCATATGATGTTAATGAATAATGGAAAACCAATTCTTAAATTTAAAAATTGTGTCTGCAATGAAGCAACAGGTGGACCCAGTACTGCCACCCAGGCATGCCTGAGCAGGGAAAGTTTTTGTTTGTTAGAAATTCATTAAAAAGTGTAAATTTTCTTTATCCTCTACTGTCGCATACATTCAAATTATCACATAATAAAAGAGGTGAACTTAGTTCTCTCTGCAATGACACCTACAATTCTGTTGTAAAGCGCGTGCGTGTGCGTCTGTGTGTGTTGTTTACCCACAGTTATATGGAGACATTTGACATGATGAGTTTATTCAGACACACTGATTTCCCCCGGTGCTGGATTTCACAGTGGAGTTAATTGAATCTTGGCTTAATCCTCCTAAAGCACGCACACACACACACTTATATATACACACATGCCTGCCGAAGAGTAGTAATTTTGAAGGGGAAAATAAATGTTTACTGATTAAGGCGGTAATCTTTATTTTGAAGGTGTTAACTCAATCCCTCTCATTTGTCAGGGCTGCTACACTGTCTCAGTGCAGTAAACTGGGCAAGACTGTGCAGACCTCAGTGAAATATAAAATCATCAGTTTCATCTAAAATTAATTTGATTTATAGTTTTTTGGGTTTTTTTTTTTTTTTTTTGCTTTCAGTGTTTCTTGGATTGCTGTGTGGTTGGTATAGTGTGTTGTGGGTTGTTGCTAGGGCTTTTCTAGGTAGTTGCTTTTCCCCAAGTTTCTCCTTTGTGCACCGCGTTGTAGTTTGACAGCTAGCCAAACTGAGATGTTGTCCTTTTGAAAACTTTTCCAAGATGAGAAATTACCCCGCCCTTTGTCCCCTGACATAATTGGTTCTTGCTTTCAGACCAGCAGGTTTTTGGGGCCATGTGCAGTGCCAGTTTTCCAGCCTAAAACTGTCTTTTTTGAGGTGGAAATATGCAGAATGGCTCCAGATTGAGAAAAGAGACTTTTGATACTATGCTCTCTTTGTTTTAATATGCACTGTAAATTGGTGTTTTTGTTAATTTGTTTGTTTGTTTGTTTGTTTGTTTTTCATCTGGCAATCAAAAATCATACTGATCACAAATCTGATTATAAATAATAGCAATCACTTCTCATCAATCCACACAACATGAAATGCATTCAAATGGAATTCTAAACTCATTTAAAAAAAAAAAAAAAGACTTTTGCTCACTTGGCTGCATTTATTTGATCCAAAAAAACAAAGAAGAAGAAGTAAAATATTCTAATTTAAAAACAACTTTTTTCTATTTATTTATCAATCTTTCACTCTCTCTCTTAAAAACATCTCAAAGCTGCACTGAAATGTAAATTCACTCTATTCATTGATCTTATTTTGAATAATTTATGCATGTATGTTCCTTTCTTTTATTGATTGATAATTATTGATTGACCAAATCTTTAATTAAAAAACCTGATCTTTGAGTGAAATGGTTTCTTTTTATTGATGTACACTGTCAAATATATATATATATATATATATATATGTATATATACGTATTTATTTATTTATTTATTTATTATTTTTTGCAAAAGTTATCACTGGAGTGGTATCTTTAAAAAAAAAAAAGTACCATTAAGCTATAATATGCATCCTTTAGGAGTAAATCAGACACAACGCTGTATATTTTGAAAGGGTACTATCCCTTATATACATTTTCTTCTAAAATAGTATATGTATATTCATAGTAATGTGAGTACACAATCTTTGCACTTCCATAGTGTTGGCATAACTACACTCTCAGAAATAAAGGTACAAAAGCTGTCACTGGGGCAGTAACTTTTCAAAAGGGTAACCCTTTTGTGCCTGTTTTAGGTTCAAATATGTACACATTAAGTACTAATATGTACCTTTAAGGTACCAAAATGGACCCTGTGGGTACAAACGTGTACCTTTTGAAAAGGTAACGCCCTAGTGACAGCTTTTGTACCTTCAATCAATCATGTATGTGCCTTGCATGTAATTAGCTCACGCAGCACATACACATTTTGCTGGTACAGTTACATGTCTGATCCATATCTTTTATTAATCATTACATGCCATTAATAATAAGTCAAGTGTATAATAGACAACATTTTTAGCATTCTGTATCCCAAGCTCATATATATGCACTGAGTGTGTGTGTGTGTGTTGCAGTGATATATCGCAGCATGACTGATGTCTGGACTGACAACGACACCTAGAGTCTGAACGCAGAGAAGAAGCAAACTACTTTCTCATCTGGATGAGGGAAACATATCAGTGCCCCCTTGCTTTGCCGTGGACGCCTTAATTATTTAAAGGGCACCCCCAACACACTTTTCCTCCGCTTTCACTTTCATCTTTCGTTTCTTCATTCTCTCCATCCTTTTTACCCAGATTTATCGCTCTTCTCTGTTATCTTTTTACTTTCTTTCCCTCAAGGCACATCTAGATATCTTACTCTCTCTCATTCTGTCCTCTGTGGCTCTCGGTCCTGCCTGAGGCTACGTCGGCCTGAATGCTCCCCAGGTCCGTCCGCCCAGTGGCTGATGAAAAATACATCAGACGCTAGGGGCGACACAGCTCAGTAAAATATTAAGACCATCCACAGTTCTTATATGTCAGGTCCCCATGGGGGGGGGGTGGGGGCAGATAAATTATGCACCACCATCTGTCAGATGTAGCTGCTTCCTCAGTAGCGCAAACATAAACTGAGAAGCGTGTAAATTGGAAAATAAAGAGACGCGTGTACAGGCTACCTCAGCCAGGAAACTTCCGGATGGATTAGTGCTTCACTGGATGAGTCTGGTTATGTGTGTGTGTGTGTGTGTGTAAAGGTGGACTCAGTCAAGCTGAAACACTGGGCTCTCAAGTGGAGGATTACAGTGAACTCTGAGGGACTTTTGGGGTGTATGTGTGTTTGTGTGATTTAGCACACGAAAAGCATAAATGCTAAACCTGTTAACCGCTGGCGAAGCACCAGAAGGGCTCCTGATGTGGATGCCAATTGTTTATTTCAAGTTAAATCAAAAGTATTTTTACTGGTTCTTCCAAGTAGATAGGATGCCCACAAACCATCTAATTGATATTCTACACACACACACACACACACGTAAACAAACAAAATATAGAGAAAAACAAAGTTTAAAATCATCAAACTTCCATCTGATTGGCTTGAACTTTCTCCAAGAGCTGTCTAGTTGCATCCATCTACAGTATGTATCTATACATCTAATTCACCTATCCATCCACCTACAGTATCTATTCATCATTCATTTATCCATCCATCCATCCACAGTATCATAACATCTATTCATTCATCCATGCATCCATCCATCCACTTTATATCCATCCATCCATTCATCCACAGTATATATCTATCATCCATCTTTTTACAGTATCTATCCATCAACAGTATATGTATATCCATTATCCATTTACAGGCTCCTACTGTATACACCCATCCATCCATCCATAGTATCTATTCATTTTCCATCTGTAAAGTAAACTTTTATGAAACATTCATGTTTGGCTTGACAAACTTTGCTTTTATAGTTGAAAATTGCAACTTCAATTTAATTTCTTTCTTCAATTAGTTTGCTGTCTCAATATATATATTTTTTAATTTAAGACATTACGTATGTCTATAATTATCAGTATTTCACTCAGATGATGGTTCCAGGGGGTCAATACTAAAGCTCTTGTATGTGTAAATAATTATGGAACACGATCCCCCATAATGAACCATATCGCCAAAGTTAACTTGTGTTTCAATAAACTCAACATAGCGTGCTAAAGTGGTCCTGAACTATTTTTAAAGTACAGTATTATCAACTGAATGATTGATGTTAATACAATACATTGAAAACACTGTGTGCCAACACTTTAACTGTGTAAAAATAAATATTATTTGTTACACTTATTAGCAGTCAATTAGAGAGGACGGATTAAAGCATACACACACACACACAAATGATCAGTGGTAAGACACAGTGTGTATCAGTTAGTTAGACTCTTCTTGTCTACAGCATGTAGGTGGTTCTTGGCTACTCTAAGCTGCAAGGTGGACTAGACTTTATGTTGATAGTCAAATGCAGGAGTCTGCAACCTTGTTGACACAAATAGCTTTTTTTTTTTCTTGTTAATTACTGTGCCACATCACCCCTCCTTTTCTATCCCACTCAGCATACACCACAGCATGAATAAATCATGCAAATTGCTGTCTCACTGTTGCCTGTTTTTACTCTTTTCCGCATTATTTGCACTCGTGTTGCCTTGTTTGTTGTTATATTTGAGCTATGTGTCATGTGGTGGTAACTTAGAGTGTACTTCTACCCTTAATGATGTGATTCTGAGTGTCACTGTCACTGTGTTTGGTGTGTAGAATGTTAAAGATCATTACTATATGTGTACAAACTGCTTTCTTCTGAAGAGATATTTCTATACAGTACATACCGAAGGCAATAATCACTCTGAAAGCAAAGTAAACCAACAGCAAATCAAACTATGTCACCTGGTGGCACTGCATGACCCAGATAGCCAGTTAACTTAAGCAATCATTTATTTGTCCAGTCGATTATGCAGAATGTTGTGGTTAAGTTGGAACATCTGGCTTCCATAAAGCTGACAACTAGAGGAAAATCGATTCAGCTGAAAGAACAACAACAACAACCCAAAACATTTTTTGGGAGAAAGTAAAGTAAATGCATTTTATTTGAGTCTATCGCACTCTTATTGCTCAAATGCCAATGATGACTTTAGCGTGTTGGAAGTAGTGAGCTTTGGCTTGGCTAAACTGAGACTACAGTACAGGACTACTGTACTGGCAACCAAACTGTCATCATACTGTGGAAAGGAAAAAGATGCTTTAAAACAATATAAACCTCAAGTCTGGCCTCAATAAAAGAGCACAAATGCAAAAATTATGAGTCATACATACATAAATCCTAGTGGAAGGGGGATCAGAAGTCATTAGGTGCTTTGTGTTTCATCAGCGTTGCTGCTCTTTTGGGTGTGGAGCTCATTAGACCTGCCAAAATGAATTAAATCACACTGCTGAGGAGGGAAAGGGGAGCACTTTGCAGTTAGCCTGATCGTTAGTGGACATTACTGTACTGACACAGCAGATCTCTGCATCTATGGGGATCACAAACTTTTAGGCTTGCAGTTGCATATCAGTTCTATTCAGCAGTGACAGGGAAGCTACTTTAAAAATCATGTGTCCACAGCTACTCAGTCTACAGTAGGTAAAATACAGTTCAAGTGATAATTCTCACAATTATTATTATTATTTTATCATTTACTTATCAGCATGATGCTATGAATCTTTGTGTCTTTAACACAAAATATATATTTTTTTGGTAAACGACCTTCATTATATGAACAAAAATAGTTAAAACCTTCTTCAACTTTGTTCTTCTGTCTTTAACAGAAGACAGAAATGTAATCAGGTTAAGAATGAATTAAGTGTGATTTAGTAAGGACAGAATTTTCATTTTTGGGTGAACCAGAGTGCCATGACACCCTAAAACAGATACTTGAAGTATAAAACAGATGGTTGCACACCGCTATAATAAACAATGCACCTATTATGCTTATTAATAGCATCGCACTCACTATGTTTATTATTAAGGAAGAACTGGTTATTTTGGTCGTCCAAAAACCAAAGTTGAAGCAACATCACAAAATATGAGGTAAATGTGTTAAGTGACTGGAGACTATGTGTTGTCATCTGTTTCTGAGTGTTTTTCTGCATGGAGAAACTCTTTAAGCACAATAGCTGCTTTTTTAAAAAAGCTATAACTAACTACATTAAGATACTTTTATACACACACAATTCATATCACAAAAACAATTATTATTTTATTAAACTAAACTAGGGCAACAGCATCAAACAAAACAAATCTGTTTAATAATTACAGATAATAAAACTAGAAAATACTAGAAAATTTATATCAGTAATAAAAGGGTTACACTAAATATATAAATAAATATTTGCTACAGAAGGAAAAAAATGGCATTAACATACTTTGGTGCACTTTTTAGTGAGCCAAGAAATACGTACCAGTAAGTACACGAGTGCCATTTCCAAAAGAAATGAACACTAGAGGCAGACACCTTTCGTAGTAGATCGATGTACGTCACATAGCCCACGAAATGACAATGCAGCCCCTACAGATACAGTGTTTATGCAAGTGGTACACTAAAATAAAAGGAAATGCGTCATTTTTTGTCCTCTGTTTCCCTTAAATAACCAAGGAAAGCAACTCTGGAGACAGAAATTATTGTAAATGAGCATAAGCCCCGTACGGTCCTCCATGATGGTTTGTTTACATCTAGCTACAACAATTCCTTGTGCTCAGGCAGTTTGGTGTGACTTACCTGGAATGCGACAAAGTCGTGTGTTGTCGTTTGAAGTCATGACTTATGGCCTCAAAAACCTGCCTGGAATGCAGCATTAGGTGACTGAAAGCATCGGTTTGAATCCTGTGTAAAACAGTTTGACAAAACAGTTCAAATCTAAGGTACATAAAACAGTGTTGCACAAAAAGTGCAAAGAGGTACTTATTTTTTATGAGACCAGGTTGAAATAATGGCAGAATTAAAATTTTGGGGGTGAACTATCACTTTAAGTAAGCAGCATCGCTACTTAACACTCTTCTTTAGCCATTATGTCTGGAACTCTTTCAGAAGCTCCCAACTCACTCAACTGTTTATTTGCGTGGGTGAATTTAGCTCATCAGTTGAATTTTGTTCTAACCAACCTGATATTTGTTCTGCCATGACTAAGCCCAGATCCCTGACTCCACATTTTTATTGGAATGCAGTAATTAGTTTTGGCGACAATTGTACAATGTAGGGCACAAGCTCTGACTCATTTAAACACCTTTAGTGAACCAGCAAAGAAGAGACTAAAAAAGGTTAACAGTTTATTCAGAATGACAATAAAACCCAGCAAGGGCGTGAAAAAGTTCATGGTTAGATTGGTGGGGGAGCTTAAGGATTATGCGAATATGCCGCTCATTTTAAATTCCATATAATTATCCAAGGTTAGCAGCTGCCGGTTAAATGAATAAATAGCTCTACACCCCTCTCCACTCTTCAATCCTCAGCCGACTGCCATATCAGACCTCATCTGAATATCCTGGAACTGTTACCAAGCAACACACTACCCCCCTTTTTGGCAAAGCGAAGGGCAGTGATGCCATTCAGCTGTTGAGGAGCTCAGTTAGTGTTGCGGATGCCAACATCACGCTCCCCAGCTATGGCTGCCGCGAGGACAGCCTGAAACGGAGCAGTCTGGTGACTTTACAATACTCTGAAGAGAGCTCATATACAGAGACACACAAAGAAGTAGGCTACCTCGACATCTTCACTGTGGTGGAGACAAGCGGTGGTCTATATACGTGTGTAAAAGGAAACTGAAAAATGTGTCTGCATATGGCATAGCAACTTCGGTGAACTCTAGCACACAGTCAATTAAACTTGGACCGCTGTGTATTTGGCTGCTTCCTCTTCCCATCTTGGAGAAAAAAAAGAGAAAATTACTGATCACTTAACTGACCTGTCAGTATTACAGCATATTTCTGCTCACCAGCCAACATGAGAGTACAAGCTGTCTTGCTGTCTCTATAGGCAGCTGCCTTCTAAGATGGCATTCGAACCTCATGGAATCTCATAAGAAAGACTTTTCTAGCATTTTCTGAGATCTGTGGAATTATGTGGATTAAACGTGGTACAGTCGGTTAAATGGAACTGAGAATAATGAATAGCTGAAAGCATCATCATAATTAGTCAAATATTTAGTAAAAAAACGTCTAGGTTACGAACGTAACCCACGTTCCCTGAAGGAGGGAACGGAGACGTTACATATGGGATCTCGCATG
>JAUMHE010000001.1:401606-419426 GCA_032359235.1 Enteromius mattozi | reverse complement strand
CACAAGGTCAAAATCTACTGGTATTCCTATCTTTGTGGGGACAATTGGTCCCCATAAGGTGATAAATACCAGGTGCAGGCACAGAGATTCACACTCACTCACACACACACACACACACACTGTCACGTAGAGGCAGACCGACACAGCTGGAGAGAGGACATTTATTTTTAGCATAGATACATTAGTCGGGTCCAAAGGATGAGAGGAAGAAAAACATCAAATATTCCTTTCTTAAGTATTAAACATATGTATGATGCAAAGACCAACTTTAGTTGTATTGTGTAGATATGTAGTGTTTCATTATGTAGTCTGAATCATTTTTATATAATTTTTACATCACATAACAGTCACACATATCCGTAAGTATTATGGAGCATACATCCTTTTGTATTGCACCTATTATTTTATATTACATGATGCTGGTCGCTCAAGCAAATCTAGTTAAAGTTGAGTGGAAATGTCTTTAATAGTTAATCTCTTATAGTAGCTAAGCTGGTTGTTCAAAAGATAAGAGAGATATTTGAGGACATGACCAATTAAAATAGCAAAGAGCTGTCATATTCATCCCTCAGGTTTTTGAAGTGTAATATCTATGGAGCTTGCAATGAATTTAAAATTGAGCAGTAAGCTTTTAGTTTTATTAATGAATACATTTATTGAGCAAGGATTCATTAAAAGTGTCCGTTTATGTTACATTATGTTATGTTTTATTTGAAATATCTATTCATCAAAGAATACTGAAAAAAATATGTTGCTGCTTAAATTTAAATAAAAAAAAAGAATTGAGCGGATCATGTTCTTAGTGAATGTGGCACCCCTGTAATTACATTTCTCTTAATCTTTCTTCAGTGGGGATCTGCAGGTCGTGGGTAGTGGACATTGTGCTTACAGCACCTCTCAAAAGGCCATAGGGAAGGACGACTTTACCCTTATACCCGAGGGAACCAATGGAGTAGAGGAGAGAATGGGTTTTGTTTGGGACAAAGCTGTGGTAAGTGCATCTGCATATGTGTTGATATGAATTGAGGTGCAGGTTGCATTTATCAGTCACCTCTTCATTTGTTCCCTACAGGCTATGGGGAAGATGGATGAAAACCAGTTTGTTGCAGTTACAAGTACTAATGCAGCCAAAATCTTCAACCTGTACCCCCGTAAGGGTCGGATAGCAGTGGGTTCAGATGCTGACATTGTTATCTGGGACCCCGACAAGATTAAGACCATCACAGCTAAAGCACAGCAGTCGGTGGGGACTTTTTTTCTTTTTCTAAACACATGCAAAATATTAATTTATTTATTTATTTAACAGTTGAAAATAGAACTCTTTTTTCTAGTGTATCTCTCTACTTCTGTTTCTAGGCTCTGGAGTACAATATTTTTGAGGGGATGGAGTGTCGTGGTGGTCCAGTGTATGTGGTCAGTCAGGGTAGGATTGTGTTTGAGGAAGGGAAGCTTCAGGTTCAGCAGGGGACTGGACGTTTCATCTCTCGCAAACCCTTCCCTGACATTGCCTACCAGCGCATTAAGTACCGCAACAAGGTATGACTCTTTTATTAATTCACTGACCTTCACTGAGTCTCAGTTAGTTTTGCTGTATATATTAAAATTGGTAAATATGCACTACCATTTGAAATTTTGGGTTCAGTATGATTTTTAATGTTTTAAAAAGAAGACTCTTACAGTATGCTCAGCGGGGTTGCATTTATCAGTAAAGTAAAATGTAAAGTAAATGTATTGTTAACTAAAATAACTGCTTAATATTTGAAAATATTTTTACATTTAATTTATTACTTGTGTTACATCATTCCGAGATGATCATTTAACGCTCAAAAAACATTGTTGAAGACTGGTGGAAATTAGCGTATTATCAAACCTTTAGGTTCATGTCTCATTTTCTATTAATAACACCAAGCCTGTCGTTTACTGTTGTTTGGAAGGTGATGAGCAAGCAGGGAGTTTCTCGTGGTATGTACGATGGTCCAGTTTATGATATCCCATCAACACCCAAATACATAACCCCAGCACCCTCTGCCAAGACCTCACCCACTACACACCAGCCTCCACCAATCAGAAACTTGCATCAGTCTAACTTCAGCCTATCAGGTGAGGAAATTACCTTTTCTAATCAACATATACCCCAATATCCTCAATTCCTTTAAATAGTGTATCAATTTATCAGTATTTAACAGCAAGTGTGTCATTTTCATGATTATTTCAATACTATTAGGGGCTCAAATAGATGACAACGTTCCTCGGCGCTCCGGCCATCGTATTGTAGCACCCCCTGGTGGTCGTTCCAATATCACCAGCCTTGGTTGAGCCCTTCTGCAGCTCCCATGTGACTTTGAGAGCGCGTGTGTGTGTTCCTGTGTGTCTGTGTGTGTGAGTATTAATAGAGTTCTATCTGTTGACAAATAATCAGTATTCTTCTCTCACAGGGCCATGCTATAAAAGATTTTTGTGCAATGCATGCATGTCAAAATTTTCACTGTACCTTACCTGTGCAGTAAATGTCCCATCTACAATCAATATTACTGCAAAGACATACCTATAGATAGCTAGACAATCACTAGAAAATACTTTAACAAATCTGTAACAAATATCTGAAAAAGTAGCATTTAAACAATGCTAATATAATTACTCACATTTACTAAAGTTATAAGTTACCCTTATTCTGTTGATGTGACCCCAAGTGTTTGTGAAAATGTCCTGCTTTAAAACCTTGTGAAGCCTGTAACTAGTCATCCCACAAAACGGTGCTCCTCCTACTGGACAACTTACTGAACTAAAGATAACTAGATAAAAGTGCTAGAATGCAGGTCTGAGATCAGTTTTGGTTTAGATGTACCACTAATAAGTACATTCTAAAACTGAGTGACGATCTGCTCTTACAAGCACTTTTAACTTTCATGTTCTCTGTGCACTGAAATGTTTTTAATTCTGTGTTATCAGTCTATTTTGTGGTAACGAATGGTGATGGATTGCATGATCTCACTTTTAAATGTTGTTATTATTGACGTCTGACCTTTTGATTCTTACACTATTTATATTTTGAAGGATAATTTTATCAGTTATCTTATCAGATTTGAATTGTTTTACAAGAACAATTCGTGTTGTATCACTTTTTATTTGTATTTTACCTGTAGTGAAAAAGGCTGCATGCCATTTTAGCTCCTCCAAGCTCTTGGCTGTGTAGAGTTTGCTAAATTAGATGTTGACTAGAGAAGGTTTTCACATTACCTCAGATCACAAATGCAGAATCAAAGAATGCAACTATATGCAACCCGCAAGATTTTTTTTTCTTTTTACCTGCAACACTTTCATCTGCGATGCAAATGATCACATCTGGATTCAAAAAGAGCTGAAAATGCTTTCACTGCACCTGCCTGTTTTTTCTTCTATTGTGAGATTTATACAGTATTGCTCCACATCCAAGTGGCTCTAGACTAGTCACTGTGTACGCTCAAAGTCTTAATACCGAACTTCCACTGAATTAATGGTGATCACTCTTGTTTTGGACCAATACAAGGCCAGTGCCAAGCCTGCTGTATTGTTTCCTATACCCCATTGTGATTTTGTATTGCCTATGGTATATATAGTGTTTATGACCAATGCCAATTTAGATTTTGTAGGCTGATATCCACTAATGCACTCATTGACTGTTGATAATGATATTCACTTTGCTATGGTGAAATAAAGTTCATAAATAGATGGTGTTGAAGCTGTTGCTGTGTGTTTCCCTTTCCTTTTTCCGAATTAACCCAATCTGTATATAATATAATGTGTTTGATTCTGTAAACATACAGAATTGATTTTTTTGTATCTGTAGACATACAAAAAAGCTTGCCAACAAATGAATACTGAACATTACCACCAGTATTGTCCTGGGGAGAAAACAACAACATCCTGTTCATGTAATGGAATATGCAACTCTACCACCTGCAAAAACAAAGCTTGCTTGCATGGAGACAGAGCAAAAGTCAGACATCTGAAAACAAAAATGAAAAAAGAGAAAGCCTAAAGACAAGCAACTGAGATTCTTAATGGAGGTACAGAAGATAAGGGGAAAAAAGAATGGATATAGGAACCCAAATGCAGTGACAAAATCATTCTGTAGTCCTCTGTCAGCTGGTAAAGGAAAATACTTTTTTATCTGTAGCTTTATATGTTCACCACTAGATGCCCTACTTAGTTCACCCATATTTACTCACCCTCTGTTTTTTTTTTCTATAAGAATAATTTTTTTTCTGCTCAACACAAAATTAGATAATCTGAAGAATGTAAACTAAACAGCTGCTGGTATTGACTTAGTATGGAAAAATGGCTATTAGTGTCTTTTGTGTTCAACAAAAGTAAGACATTTATACAGGTTTGGAAAAACTAGAGGATGAGTAAATAATGAAAAAAATATTTGGATGAACTATCCCTTTAACTACTATTCTTTAGTTCTTTAATTTTATTAGCTGTTACATTCTTCAGCTATCTGTTTCATAATAAACGGTTTCTTAGATGTTTATTCTTTAATAAGTAATAAAAACATTGGTTGTCTCCTTTATCCATTAGAAATTTTATTTGTAGGCTTATGTTATACACTGGTGCTTCAGATCAGTCCATCATTTAAAATTTCATTTAATTTTTGGATGTAAATACTCATACAGAAAAAGTATACTTCACTTAAATAAATAACTCTAATGTGACTACACCTTGAAGGGTGCACTGCAGGTCATTGCTTTAAAGAAACAGTTCACCCAAAAAAACTAATTTATTTACCTTTAGGTCATCCAAGAGAGTCCAGCTGATGAAACCATCACAGTAAACCACATGACACCAGTTTATTTATTTATGTTATGAAGGGTCTATAATCTATAACACTTGAAAGAGTCCACTAACATATTTATTTAGTTTAAATTAATTTTGATTTCATTTTACTTGCACCGATGCTTGTGCATATTTCTCACTTGATTCAGACTTTTTACTGAAGACAGCAATGAATTGAAGACTTCATATTTTAACAGAAAACAACATTTTGAAATTAAAAATGGCTTTGTTATTACACACAGGTTTTTGGTTCAAGAGACATTAATGGTCTGAGAGTCGTGTGGATTAATTGTTGATGATTTATCAACTTTTTGAACTGTCATTCAGCACCCATTCACTTCTGAGGATCCATTGGTGAGCAAGTGACGTAACGCTTAATTTCTCCAAATCTGTTCAATGAAGAAACAAACTCATCTAGACTACATCTTGGATGGCCTGAGGGTCATTTTCAGCTAATTAAAATTTTGGGGTGAACTTTTGCTGAAACTGAAAACATGTTCCACTAACGTTTTACAACCAAAAAAAAAAAAAATTATTTATTATTTATTATCCTGTACATTGTTGTAATTAAATGATTTTTGATTTTGCATTTCATTATTTTGTGACCCTGTCTATCTATTGGGTAAAATTGGCAAAAGAGGGCGTTCTTCACCAGTATGAATGTGACCTGCAGAGGAACCTGACACGAGACACTTCAGTTTGTCGTTCAGTCATGTGAACATTTCAGCGAGGGTCTTAAGGAACCATGAGGTCAACTACGATCCGGTCAAAACGCTGAAGTAGATGGGATTGCTTTGGGGGGGAGTATGCGGTGTCCGCCACACGAAGTATATTTTGGTGTGTTTTTGGTTATTCTGTGACACCTGAAGACATGTACAACTTCACATCCCTGAGCGCTCATGGAGAGCCAGCGGGTCGCATTTTTCTAGGTTTCGCGCTCTCTCTCCTCGTGCTGTGGACGTTATTGGGGAATTTCACGGTTTGCGCCGCAGTTTTGCGCTTCCGTCACCTGAGAGGAAAAGTTACCAATATCTTCATTGTGTCTCTGGCGATGTCCGACCTGCTGGTGGCAGTTCTCGTGATGCCGTGGAAAGCGGCTACGGAGGTGACAGGACACTGGGCGTTTGGCTCTTTCTGCCAGTGCTGGGTGGCTTTTGACATCATGTGTTCCACCGCGTCCATCCTGAATCTGTGCGTGATCAGCTTGGATCGATACTGGGCTATTTCAAACCCGTTTCAATACGAGAGGAAGATGAACCGTAGAGTCGCTCTCGTTATGGTCAGCGTGACGTGGGTCGTATCGGTGGCTATATCATTCGTGCCCGTGCAGCTGAACTGGCACCGGGCAGACCTGGGAACGGTCACCACAAGCAACTGGACCACTAAGGAAATGTGTGACTCGAGTCTGAGCAGAACCTATGCCATTTCGTCCTCTCTAATAAGTTTTTACATTCCCGTAGCAGTGATGCTGGTCACATACACGCGCATCTACCGCATTGCACAGGTTCAAATCAAGAGCATCTCTTCGTTGGAGCGCGCAGCGCAGCGCGCACAGGACTGCAGAGCAGGTGCGCGCACCTGTCCTCTCCAACACCGCGCGATAAGAGAAACCAAGCTCTTTAAAACTCTCACCGTTATTATGGGGGTGTTTGTGTGCTGCTGGTTTCCGTTCTTCGTCCTGAACTGTGCGGTTCCTTTCTGCCACAATCCAAATTGTGTCAGCGAAGCAACTTTTAACGTGTTTGTGTGGTTCGGCTGGTGCAATTCATCGCTCAATCCGATCATATACGCTTTCAACTCTGATTTCAGAGATGCTTTTGCTCGATTTCTGTGCTGCCATGACCTGTGCACCAAAACACCTCTTGATATTCAGTGCAAGGATCCGGTGTCCACAAATAATCAGGGCAGCTCTGTTAACACTATGGAGGTCGGTTATGTCAGTTTGGAGAAGGCGGACAACCAAATGCAGCGTCCATTGGTGGAGATACATATGTTTGGAGATGAGCGTATTAACTCAGAAGATGCGTGTCAGAGTAAATGACTTTTTGTTAGACTTGAGTATATGTTGACAGTGCTAGTTTTCACAATTAATATTTCTTAGGTTCTATTTCTGAAAGACAATTTCTGTATAGACGCATACCTTAACGTTTCAAAAATATTTAATAATGTCAAGGAAACAGGTTACAGTTCCACCAATAAATACTGATTTTGTTGGGGTATGTTGTCACATTGGGAACCTGCTGTTTATTGCCCGATTTGAGGGGAACAGACTAAATTGTTTAGGTAAAAATCCCGAAGTAAGAATGCCATTTTAAAGTCTGTTTATAGTTTTTAAATCAGTAAAGCAATCCATCCAAATGTAACAGGCTCACAAAATAATCAAAACAGTATTTTTTTTACCTAACAGGTATTTATTCATATAAGTGTTTTTCAATGTTCCTTGTGTGCTAGTGATTTTACACCAGATTAACCTTTTGAAATGAAGTTTCACCAAATTTAGGCTACATTTGTTTTTGAAAATACAGTTTTCATTTAAGCTTCACAGTATATTTCACCCTTGGACTAATATATCAGAGTTTGAGTTTATTGTGTTCACTTTTTACCCAAAATCTATAGGTCTAGTTTGCAGGAAAATACATATAAATATCCTAAATTCTGAAAATGTTTGAGCTAGGTGCCTGAAACCAATTGGTTTTGACACTAAAACCTTCAACTTCCTTAGCTATAATCCGTGTGACAACGTCCTCATAGCCTAATTTTTGTTTACTTCTTTGTATATATTTGAAGATGACCACCAAGGTCAGGTTATCACAGCCACAGAAAGAGATCTGAGGCTTTAATAGACGGGATGCCAAAGAGCTCGACGAGTCCTAGTATCGTTTTCCATTAGACACGAATACACACGATTACTTCCTCTCATAAATAATTAGTTGGCTGCAATCTCCACTCAAGGAATGTCACATTTCAGTGTGCAAGGACTTTAGATTTATGTATGGCGCGCTATAGGTGATGCTTTGAAAGTGCATAGGGTTGTACATGTTGATGATTGTCACCTTTTATCAGGGTCTGTTATTGCTCTTCTTGTTCATCTTGACTTTGTTAAATTAGGCCTTCTACGAAACATACGTTCATCATTATTCTTCTGTAACATGCTCCGTTAAATGGTTAATTGCAAATTGTAAGCACCAAAAATAATTTAACACATATTTTCCTGTAAAAAGTTGCATACAGAAGTATTTCCTGAGCATTGGGAGTCTTTTAAGGACACATTGGGCTAGAGTGTATTCACGACAGGCATGTTACGTTTGTAATTAATTCACAATGAGAGGTTTCATTTGGCTTACAGCAATGAATAAAGCATGGGAAGGCAATCCCTAATCCCTTATTAACCTTATACAAACTAAAAAAACAAGTATTTTGACATGCTCTCATCACAATCCCTACATTATATTTACATTGCTTCGACTGTTCTGTTTGGACGCTTTCTGGTTACCAAACTAGTAAATCATGTACAAAGTTAATGAAATGGGCTTCACCTGTGGTTTCTCTGTTGTTACCTGTGAGAACTTGAGGAGAACTGACTTCATATACCATTATAAGTCACTCAGGTTAAGGTAATTGCCAAAATCAGAAAACTGAAAAAAGCTTGATATTGTAAGTAAGTGTGGCTTAAGTATCCAAATGCTTCTTGGGGCCATTGCATATGCTTACTTAATGAAGAAGAAAGAGTATCTCTCTGTCCATGTGCCTGGTCATCAAACACTCACAGTAATGCTAGCCTGCACACAGAGTTTCCTGTAACTGGTCAAAGAGGTTAATGTGCACACATAGTGTTAGGAGATCGGTCACTGAGAGACGAAACACAAACAACGTAGGAATAAATGAAGTGTGTGTTATTTATTTTGAAGTATTAAACATTATGATTGAACTTAAGTAAGCGTAATAGTAATCATATAATCAGAAGAGGTTTGCAAATAAATAAATTTTACCTATTAAAAGAAAAGTTGAGAATCACAAAAATATTGCTTAATTATAGTTTTAATTAGAACTGATTGCACTAATTAAAAATAAGTGTCACCAGTGCGTGACATTTTCAAGTTTGTTTTTATATTTATGCTAAAAGGATAATTGTCAAGGCAAGATAGTGTGGGGGGGGGGGGAAATAGTTAATATTTTCTAGTTTGTCAGAATGTGTGTGAGCGTGAGAAATTTGCACATTTCATTATTGTTTACCGATAAGAAATTTGTTGAAATAAAATTATTGCTGAAAATGCATTTGATCTGAAACTGTTAATGGTAGGGTATCAGCCTAATTACTGGTCAAAATATTATTTCACTAATTATATTGATCACTCCAAGAACTAGATAGAAGAGAACAATTCACTAGAGACATCTAGTGGCCGATGTACGCAAAAAAAGCTATATTACACTATTTTCGTGAACATTTAGCAGGTGTTTATATGAGATATATGCATATGTAATGACTTTTTATTCAATACCTTTGTACCTGGACCAAGGTTCTAGAGAGACCCTAATTTGATGAATAACAATAATTCATACATAATTGTTTTATCAGTTATCTGGAGTTATCTGAACTTTTTGAACTATTAATAAAATGATTACTCGTGTATATATAGCACATAAACTAATTCCAAGTATTTCAGCATAAGCAAAAATGCCTTTTAAGACGACAGGAAACATCATTTCCGTCAACTGGATCCAAACAGTGTGTAAGAGACTTTTAATTTGTACACCCATGAACCGGAACTGATGTCCCCAAGTCTGCAAGAAGAGACTGAAGGAAGTGTGGATTGCTCCGTAAACATCATTCAATACGTTTGTTTTCTATAGTCGTATGTGCGTTTGTGTTTTTCCCACCGAAATATCCGTGCGCTCTTTGGGGTTTGGTGGGTTTTAACCTGACCGTGTCTTTGACTTCTGGAGCGCATTGTAGAGCCCAGAGGAGAAGATGTCTGCAGAGGAGGCGGATAAAACCACCACCACTGATGCGAGTGCAGGAGACGAGGAGGAGGAATGGCTGTACGGGGGTCAGTGAGCGCCAAATCTGTTCTGCACTCCTGTACTTCGTTATTATAACGGCTAGGAGAAGCGTGATTATTAATATACATCACCGTATATTGGCATGATCAATGTAGAGGCCTTTGAGATAACTTACCTGTCACGTCACTAAATGTTTAAACTTCACGTCTGTGTTAAATAATAAAACAATAGTTAAATAATATTTATCTTTACGAGGGAATAAATATAGAACTCAGATTCTTTTGATTCTGTTTGAGATTATATTTTTCTTAAGAAAAGTCGTTCCGAGGGTAACGTTACATTCCATTTCGAATCTGCTCAAGATTCTTTTTGTTGCTAAGAGATTCCATTTTTTTTTGTTTCTGTTTCGTTTATATTATTAACTTTGATAAATAATTATTCCACTTTCTGAGGGGACTGAAAGAGAAGTTATTATGTAGAGGTATTTTAAGAACACTTTTTAAAATATGTTCATGGTTCTGTAGGGTGAATATGAAATATTAATTTGTCAGCAGTTTATTATTGTAAGCAGCTCCTCTTGACTTACTTCATAACAATATTGTGTTCATTATCATTTTGTTGCTCACACATTGGTTTGTTTGTTTTTTTACAGATGAAGGTGAAAGTAAAGAAACTGAAGAAGAAGAGGCCAAACTGACAGCAGCCATAAGGTGAGATGTGACATGGTTTTTTTTTACTGTTAGTGATGTATTGGCTTTTACTGGCTTTTATATTTTTTTAGATGCCACTGACACCCAAATATAATGGTCCTCATGAGAGGGACATCTACATATAGTTTCTTGTATAAAAACGCAGAATATACTGTGAAAAATGTCAAAATATAACTTTGAAAATATTTAATTTCTATTAAGCTACATATACATTTTTTATAGTACTGTACTGTTAAATGCTTTTGTATTTCTCTAAACATTTCCACAGACCCTCTAGGTCTGAATTGGTCAAATATTTGAAGTGATTAGTGATATAAAAAATTACAAAATGATCACACACTGTTTTGTTACTTCTACGTGTTTTCTCTGAATAATATTTTTATTATATGACATGTGCTTCTAGATTGCAAATTGCATGCACATTTATTGCAGGAACACACCATTCTGTTTTTTTATATTGCATATCCTGTAAAACATGTGCCTAAGAATATCTAAGATTTTCCTTTTTAAGATTTGTTTTCATCATTCTCATGCTGATCCATCTTTGTCTGCAGTGCGACCTCTGCTCCTCCTGTCACAGAGGAGGCCACCACGACCACAAACAACACCACTACCACCATCACCACCACTACTGGAAATGGTGTGGCCAGTCAGGTAACAAATAAAACTACTATAAACAAATATCAATATTACATATCTACATTACACTTTTGAATGAGTTTTAATGAGTTTTTAATGACTTAGTTGAGTTGTCTTTTTCTATGCTTGTAAGCAATTACAAATTGGCAATTTTAATATCAAGTTACACATCTGTAACATTTAGGTTGATTAATTATTACAAATGAATAGAACTCAAAGAACAATTCATTTGTTTGTCTTAGGAGGAAGCACCTGGAGAAGATGAAGACAGCGAGAGCGATAGTGATGATGACGATGATGATGTCCGCGTCACCATTGGCGATATAAAAACAGGAGCGCCACAGTACGCGTAAGCGTCCAAAGATTGTGCTCGCATTCTAAAGATTATAAGGGTGTTTGATAGATAACCTGGCACTGCCTGCAACCCCAGGTGATAGAAATGGATTGATAAAGATTGAATTGCATTAATGAAGGATGAAGTCCATCAGAGACAAAACAAACAAACAGTGGTGTGTTCTGGTTTAACTGACTTGGATCATGTGCTTTAAAGGAACAGTTCAACCAAAAAAGAAAATTCTGTTATTTACTCACTCTCATGTCATTCCAAATCCATAAGACTTCAGTTACTCTATGAAACACAAAGTAAGATGGTTTTAATGAAACCCGAAACGTTTCTGTACAGGTAAACAGGAACTTAATTAATTTAGGCTTTATTTACATAGTGTAAACACACATAGAGCAATGTTTAGATGTAAATAAATAAAAGCCTAGATTAAACCTCATCAACCATCATTATGTAAAGTGGTCATATTTGGAGTATACCTCTTGATTCATCTGGATTAATTTTATGATGTCTTTATGACCTTTTTGCATTTTACAATCTGCAAAAAAATTTGAAAGCATATTAATTTGTTATTTTTGAAAATTGACCAAAGCCTTGTGGGTTTGAAATGACATGAGGGTGTGTGAATAATGACAGAATTTTCCATTTTGGGTAAACTATCCCTTTTATGCTTTGAATTTCCAAATGTCATTGGGATTACAAATTCCTCTAGGTGTACTGAAGTAGTTAGCAATGTGAAGAGAAAATAATAAGTAATAAATACATTTTAAATAAGCAAGTTTTATTGTAGCGTGGGACTTGCTTTTACTTTATTTTAATACTGTATAACTAAAAAAGACTGTATGTCTAAAGTATTTGTGATGTTTTATTGTGCAGGGCATATGGGGGAACTCCAGTGAATCTAAACATAAAGTCAGCTGGCAGCAGAGCATATGGAGCAGGTGAGTGAAACTATGTGTTTCAGAGCTTGGCCATTTGTCAGTTTCTGAGATAATGTAAGTGTCTTTTCTGTAGGTACTAAAGTGAAGGGCATAGACCTTGAAGCTCCAGGCAGCATCAATGGACTTCCAGTCCTGGAAGCTGACATGGAGTCCTTTGAGGAGAAACCATGGAGAAAGCCAGGTGTGTATTATCTTAGGATAGCACTTCTGTAATTTTTTAATGTGGTGTCTGCATATTGTTTAGGATGTGGGTGTGTTTACAGGTGCGGACTTGTCTGACTATTTTAACTATGGTTTTAATGAGGACACATGGAAAGCATATTGTGAAAAGCAGAAGAGGTTACGCATGGGCCTTGACATTCTCAACATTGGATCCACCACCAGCAAGATCTCAGTAAGCATTATCAACTATTAACAATTCTGCCTCTGATTATACTATTTAAGGTCATTTTGTGATTTATTATTCGTATTATTATTAATTTTATTGTAAAATACAATTTCTTTCAGATTTAATAAAAATAAAAAACATATTTCTTGGCCAAAATTTTATTTATATATATATATATATATATTATTATTATTTTATTTTTTTTTTATATATATTTTTAATTTTTATCTGGCAACTTCTCCTAAAGTTTCTTGGATTGAAGGGAAAGTAATTTCATTTACTGAAGGGAACGATCATTTTTACAATGCCACTCAAAAGTTTGTGGTTGACCAGATATTTTTATGTTTAAGGCTCAACGAGGCTGCATTTATTTGATCAAATAAACAGTAACTGTAATACTGTGAAATATTATCACTATTTTTATATTTTTATATATTTTCAGCTCATGATCTCATGATCATTTGGGAATTATTCTAATATGCTGATTTAGGGCTCAAAAAAAAAAATCTTTTTATTATCAATGTTAGAAACAGTCAAGCTCAATCAGGATTCTTTGATGAATATACTTCAAAGAAAACTTAAAAGAACAAATGATAAATGTTTATGTTAGAACATGTTATAAATGCTCTTATTGTCGTAAAAATGTAATGCATCCTTGCTGAAAAAGTATTAATAAAAAAAAAAAAACCTGGTTCAAAAACCATATGTGTATATTTGCATATTTTTAATGTTTTTAAACCATCTGCATTATCGGAAGTGTCCTGAACTGTCTGCAAAAATGGAACCAGTTTTGAATAAGAATAGGTTTTTGATTTCATACCCAAGCTGTTAAGTTCCAGTCTGATAATGTCATGTTAGTAGTAATAAAATTAGTAAATATTAGTCAAGTGAGCATGTTTATATATTCATGATTAACATTTTACCTTTTCCACCTCTTTCTTCTTTCAGGTTCAGCAGGGTCGCACAGGTAACAGTGAGAAGGAGATCACAGTTGCAGCTCATGCAGCTAAAGCAGACTTTTCCTCTCCATCTAACCTGTATAAAGCAGGTCTCAACCCAGCGAGGTAAACATGTTCTCTCACACATCCACTGTGGAGAGTTAATTCATTTCAGAGTTTCCACACTCCAGTTTCAGAGTCTTTATGTTTGTGGATGCATGTACATTGTTTATTCCCGCATCTGTCATGTGGGAGAGGGGATTAGTAACTCATTTTTGCCTGTCTCCCCTTACCCATGCCCTCATAGGATATCCCCTCCACAGTGGGCAGGGCCTGCCTCTCAAGAAATGTCCTATTATACGTAAGTGGGAGGTGACATGGGCGTGGTTTGTTGTACAAGGCCTGAATAGATATTTAAATATGAAATTAAACGGGCTTCATTTATTGCCTTTTTATTGATGGCCACTGTTCATTTCTGTTGTTGATGTTTTAATCTACAAAGCACTGTGAAAAAAATGCAAAAATCTGCTGTTTTGACAACGGACTCAGCAATCTGGACCGTTTTTCTTTGCAAATCTGTGTAGTCCTTAGAGTATATGTTATATTGTAGTATGTAATATTGGGTGTGACAGTGTGGTAGGGCTAGGCGATATGACCAACATTTTAGATCACAGTATAGTCATTTTGTGTTTTGCAAAAAAATATATATATATAAATATATATATGTATTGAGCTAATATTGAGTAACTTGCATTTTAGACACAATATTGCCAGTCAATGTTCGCTCTGAAATATAAATTAAATAGACATACTTGATGCACAATATGTCATCATGTATACAGTCATATCGCCCAGCCCTACTGAGGTGTGCGTGTTATGTATGCATCTGGAATACAGTTTAAAAAACACAGAAATGTATGTACACCTTCATGAAGCAGTACGTGTATGTTTGTATTTGTTGCAGGAAGACACCCGGGACCATAGATGTGATTGGCGGACAGACTGCCACCATAAGCAGGGTGGAAGGACGACGTCGCCACAATCTGGAGGGGAATAACATCCAGGTTACACACATGACATGCTCACATGCTATCCTCGGTCTCCACTGTAAGACTGACAAGCTGGAAACATATCTAGTAACTGAATCATGTGACTTTAACACTCGTAGGTGATCTCGGAACATACCAGTTCTGAAGCTGAGCCTGCCAAGATGCCTCCTCCTTTCTTTCCCCCAGGACCACTGCCTCCAAACATCCCACCTCCTCCATTTCTCCCTCCTCCTGTCAGTCAGGCTCCACCTCTGATCCCACCTCCACGTAAGTGTGACAACTGTGAAATTGTATTATTTCATATATTTTTTTCATTTTAAATCCACAATGAATGTATGAAGAAATCACTTTCAAAACTATCGACACTGTGGCATCTCATAGCATTTTTAACTTTTATTTTTTATCTTCCTTTTTTTTGTTAGCTTTTTGTCATAGGCTATGTGGTTTTGTAAGCAATGTTTTCACCTTTCTTTTTTGTTTTTAACAGGGATGCCCATCACCATTCCTCCACCCAGTAAGTTAAATGCGCAGTAACATAGCAAATATAGAAAAAGTGTCCTTGGACACTGAGTCTGAATGCAGTAAATTAAACCTGATCAGATTTTTTTGAGACTCTGTGCAATGACCTTAACTCATAATTAACCTCTTAAATGTTTCCAAAGCAAATGTCTATTGGAACTGCAAACTTTATAACTGTGTGTAACACTGAATAACAATTTTTCTCTTTTTACTGTTGATATGTCTCTATTTAAATCTCGTTTGTGTTTGTGTTGTAGATTTTCCCCCTCCCACTGGAGGACCTCCTCCTTCACTTATCCCGACTATGGACAAGTAGGTGTAGCTTCTGTACTCAACCAGTAGTTTTTTTTTTAACATTTTATACATAGACAGGTATTTAAAAAAAAAGAAGTTGATATTCTATACTATTAGAATAATAGTTAAAATAGTTAAACTGATCAAAAGTGATAGCAAAGACTATTAAGCTGTCACAAAACACGCAAGAATGGAGTAATTTCTGCTGAAAATTACAGGAAAAAAACAAAAAGAAAATTGAAATTCGATATTATTAAAGTAGATATTACTAGATTTTGTAATTATATTTAATTAAACATTTATGTTTTACAGTCAAACCAAAAATTATTTAGATACCAGATATAATTTCTGCAGGACACTATAGTTTGTTTATGTAAGTGATGATAGGAAAATAAACTGTGAAATTTCTTCATTCAGAGGACTACCAACAAAATATAAAATTATTATGGATATTACAGTCAGATATTTAGACACTTTGACCTGACCATGTTTATTAATTTAATTGCTAATGCAACCTTTTTAACCATTTTCTAAATGATAGCAAATAACTGTGATAATGTGAGAAATGTTGAAGGTGACTGAATACATTTTGGTTTGACTATATAATAATATAATTGTTTGTTTTTAGGTTCCTGTGTTTAGATTTAAATACATAAATTTTTTTGAATGTAATTTTCTTTTACACCATGTCTCTACATTACCTTTAACTTGCATTTCAACACATCATTAATTGCCTGTGTGTTGTTTTTAGCAGTGGGCACCCAGGAGGATATGACGGACGTCCTGTTGCTCCGTACCCTTTTCCTACAGGTAAGTGTAAGACTATCTCCCCAGTCTATTCACCTGAAAAACTCATTTAATTTAGATCTCAGTACAGATCACAAGTGCTTAAATATTTTCCAGGCTTTATTAAGCTCAGTTAAGTAGCTTGCACACTGGGGACTGTTTCGTTTTCAGGTGGGTTTCCTCCACCCATGCAAGGAGCTGTTAACCCCTGGCCTGGTTTGATGGACAACCCAAAACAGTGGGACTACTACCCTCGACGAGACAAAGAGAGGGAAAAAGAGCGAGAGAGAGACAGGCCAAGGGAAAGGGTCCATGAGAGAGACCATAGTCCCTCTGCTGTGGCTTACAACAGGTGAGAGATGATGCCAACCCACTCATTCACTATACAGATGTACTCTGTTTTTCAGGTAAAATGTTTAACTGTTCATTTATCAATTTAAACTTACATTTTTACATTTTAAAATTCATTTAAATTCTTATTGTGTGTTTCATCAGTAAATTTTATTCCAAAGAAAATCCTTTCAAGGTTTAAATCATTAGTCCTAATTTCTCTGGTTCTGTTTTTAAGCTCTTGATTAATTAAACTTGGTATTTTGCAGTGATGAGGAACGGTATCGTTCTTATCGTGACTACGGAGACAGAGGGTATGAGAGGCACCGAGAGCGAGCGAGCCGTGAGAAGGAGGAGCGTCATAGAGAGAGGAGACACAGAGAGAAAGAGGAAGGGAGGCACAAGTCATCACGGAGGTACTATACCAGGGAGTCGGAAATTAACGGAGGCTTGGGGGATAAAAGTCACCGAAATGAATAAAAATGTGGCTCTTGAGTGCCAATGAAATTAGTTTCGAACAAAGCCACAGCAGCACTACTGCACATCACCGGACACAGCAATGTTTTGTTTCCTAAATAAAGGGATAGATCACCCAAAAAGGGATGCAAAAAAAATATACTATGGAAGTCAATGGGGACCATCAGCTGTTTGGTTACCCACATTCTTCAAAATATCTCATGTGTTCAACGGAATGAATGATTTGGTTGAGTGAATGCTTCAGTGACCCATTCATAAGACCGTTGGTTGTTTCATTACTAAATACTTTGCTTTCATTATTACTCAGCCGTTTTGAACAAATCAACCAAATTAATGACTTGATGATTCACTTGTTAAGACTGTGGCTGTGTGCAGTAATCTCTGTAAATAAAGTAGGTCCTTACGAAAAAGTTAAAGTAAAAAATTCAGTGTAGTACATTTGGATTAAATTCATACTATATTCGCCAACATGTTATTGTCACGTGTCAATATACACTACCGTTCAAAAATTTGGGATCAGTAAGATATTTAATGTTTTTTAAAGATGTTTCTTCTGCTCATCAAGGCTGCATTTATTAGATTAAAAATCC
>JAUMHE010000001.1:366873-377184 GCA_032359235.1 Enteromius mattozi | reverse complement strand
TTATGTCTATTGAGTAAAGTTCATGTTATACTTCAGTGCTACGTCTCTGCCTATTTCCTGCTGCAGCAACCGTGACAACCGTGGTGCAAGAATCAAACCAGCTGCCATCCTTGTAACATCCTTTATTTTTATTACCATTATTTAATTTTTCAGGTCAAATGCTATGGTAAATAAAGGTCATGAATGGCTTAGTCTTTCAAGCATTAGAAATAAAACATTTCGAATACAAATTCATATGTGTGCTGAGCTGAAACAAACTAAAACTGAAATAATGGCATTTAACAACACAGTCTAAACTCACTGTGAGCTTCATCTCATAAATGGTTAAAACTAAATTAAAAGTTGGTCTTAAATCAAATTTTGAATTCTGTATTTGAAAGCTGGAAACTGCTGGAAATCAACCTCATTTCATAACATGTGTAGCTTGTCTAAAGGTTGATATCAGAATGACAGCAGGGAGTGCATTAGCAGAAAATTGACAGGAAATACATCTCATTTGTGAAGTTTTCAAACTCTCAAACACTGACTGTCGCAGTAAAGGCTGTTTCTCTTAACGTTTGGGATGAGTGTGAGATCATGAACACCTGGATCTGTAGATATAATGTATTGCACTCTCTACTGGAGAACATCCGAGAGAAAATCACATGAACACCTCAAATCTATCAGACCTCAGATGATGTTTTTCCCTCACTGACATTTAAATTAAATCAATACATTTGTCAAGTAACATATTTTGATCACCTTGAAAATGTACAATTTTCAAAGACATTATTAGACAACTTCTTTAGATTAATTAGCACTAATACAGAGATGATTCAAAGCACATTACATTAAAAACAAACAACAACAACAACATACCTTAAATTACCTTAGAAATTAATGGTATTGAAAGCATAATTGTTCATGCAAATGACCACCAGGTGGCAAAACTTTATCACTGCAAACTCAAAAGCCTTTAGTTCAGACTAGAGATACCGTGATGATGATTATTGTGATATTGAGAGATCGGATATGAAGATGGGTGAAAAATCATTATGTCAGACAAAGCATAAAGACACTCTGTTGTTCTCAGCTGAGTGGAAAATTATGATTGACTATTATTAATCAATAAACAGAACAGAAACCAGCTGAAGGATAAAAACAGAAAAAACAAATAAATAAAACCAACAACAACAACAAAAAATAGAACCCTGCCCAAGACACAATAGAAAATGTAATGGATTTAATGGTTAGAATGGGAATTGTATTGGTTTTAATGGAAACTATAATGGTGTTTACTGGTATGTGATGGATTCTATTGATGAGAAAATCACCAAAACTAACAGACTTTAAACCAAAACACCCTAAACGGTTTAGGCTAAACCTGAAGACAATTCATGGAGATCTACAAAGAACACTAACATATTCTCCTCAATGCAATATAGCATACATTAAAATCTCTATTAAATACACTATAGTTTCATTCGGTTTAACATGTTAAGTAGATAGTACATAAAGCTCATGTGTGCTGTGTGAAGCAAACAACACAGATGTGTGTTAGAGATACGAGGAGACTCCAGATAAAACCATCCTATGCTTTAGAAGTGCTTTGCGACAGACATGACAATGCTATAGGTCACAAAATGTGAAACTATATTCGGTGAAAAGAATGCAAGGTATGAATGTTAACCTATGTATTGACAGCCATCATTATTGTGTGCATATTAGTTATTCCCTTTGATGAATTTGAATGTAGATACGGATGTGATCTGTGGTGATCTCAGTCTTTTCACTATATTTTAGATCAGTTACGAACATATTGACCATTTGAGATGAAATACACATAAGAACATGTACAGACACTAAAGTAGAGCTGAACAAAGGCACAAAGAAGCACAAAAATTAGTCATAATGAGTCAGTAGGCCGTCAGGGTTTAGAGCTCTTCAGAGCACTAAAAAGGCTCTTCTTAAAGTGTCAAATGCTGCCTTCGGGATAATCCACCTTAGAATTGAGTTAGATGGTTTACAGCAGGAGGTTGGAATTAGCGGCATTGTTTTACGATTGTTTTCTTCTCATCAGTCTAATACTGTGGGTCTGTATCATTTATAATGGGCAATTATAAACGCTAAGTACAAATCATTTTCTTTATATATGTTAGCTTTAGGGAGTATTTTTAGATAACATGAGATTGCTTGCCACTGGTACGCTGACGATACTCAATTGTACATCCCATTACACCCAGATGTCAAGTCCTGTGTTATATCAAGTGTCTCGATAACATCCTGGATTGCTTAGAATTTTCTCCACTGAAATCAAAGCAAAACTGTTTGTTCCTTATTGGTAACTCGAGAGCTGTGTCACCACACTTTGGGAACACCCCTGCATGACCATGCTCTGAATCTGTCCAATGAAAGGGTGGTGTCAGAGAACAGAAAACTTAATAGCACACAAGGTAAGACGGGCATCAGCCTCTCTCTCATTCAGAACCACGGTCTCTGTTTCTCTGTCTGTTTGTCAAATTGTGAGTCTTATTTACTATTGTTTGTCCCAAACCATGCTCAGTTAGGCTATTTCAAAAGGTGGGATTTCAAAGGTGCACACTTCTGCACCCCTGCCCAGAGTTATGGAAACTGTGAGTGTGCACCCTGAAGGGGAAGACCTTTACTTCATGGTGCAGTTTGCCAGCAAGACCTTTTAACTGCCCAGTTGATATAGTTCTTGAATATTTGCATGGCGGTGGTGCTAGAGGCTCTAACGAAACCTCAGTTTGAGCAGATCTCAGATCGTCATTTAGCTGTGAAGAGAGTGGGTGACCTTCAGGCCCTTTTGATGGCCCCTTAATTTTTTGACTTTGTGGCCCACACTTGAGAAAGCATTTCTGCACCCTCGAGTGGGTTACACCTACTAAGGTCCCCGCAAGAGCATGTGAGCGGAGCTGAACGGTGAGAATTTCCACTCCTCACTCACGTGGTTATTTGCTTTCCCTGCTCCACCACTTAAAGTCGCACCAGACTTAATTCCACTCTCTGCTCACCTACAATTTCATCCCGCTCCGGGGACATCGCTCCACGCTTTTTCGTTTTAAAACTGCTACGGTTATGCCTATTATTTACGCTACTCTGGCGTTTTCCACCCTCAAAAACTGAGACTTTTGAAAACACTGCAGACCCCGTTTTGGTTTGAAAATGCCAGGGTTGCGTTTCAGCGTAAAGGCTGTCCTGTGGAGAAAGTTGGAGAAACGAGAAGTTGTCCTGCCACCAAACAGACCATTAGCCATTGGATTGTCGAGACAATCACGGCCTGTTATGAGTACTCTGGTCTCCCCTCACCATTGGGAGTCAAGGCTCACTCCACAAGTATGGCGGCCTCCAAGGCCTTCTCTGCAGGTGTCCCAGTTTTGGACATCTGCAAAGCTGCGGGACTTGGAATCCTGGCAGCATGGACATCTCGTTCCCAAAGCGTCGTGACGCAGATAAGGAACGTCTCCAGGTTAGGTATTTAACCCTGGTTCCTTAAGGGCGCTGTGTCCTGTTGCCAAACTTCCGGCATCCCTGTCAGTGCAGTTCTTCATGACTTGAGGTTTAGTCCTGAGAGACCATTAGATACAACATTACAAATTAGCTAAATAAACGCTTACGAAAACTGTATTACAATTAAGGCTGTGCGATTAATCGAAATCGTTAAAAAACCTTGATGTGAGCATCTGCGATTTCTAAACCGCATACCACATAAAAGCACACACATCCCTCCAGCCCGTTTCCAAGCTCGTACACACAAGAGTGGACTCACGTTTGTCATTGCCTGCTTATACTTACCAGTTGTCTCACCTGCTCTCTCCTAGTGTGCTCCTTGATCCTCCGTGTGTCTCCAGGTCCTCAGTATTCCCTCTGTGTCTCCGTCTGGATTGTGGTGTGTGGTTGTGATCGTCTCGTCTGTCCCATTCATGGTTATCTGCATCCTGAAACATAAAGAGACTGTTTAAGTTTACGTTACGATTCTTCAGCTATTGTTTGCATTAAAGTTACTCACCTGTTTTGATGTCATCTCTCAACCTGTAAATAAACTGTATACCTTTCACTTACCTCGTTGTCAGTCTGCTTCGTTGCAATTGCCAATTGTCTTTTCTAGAAACATGTTGCAGCTTTTGTCATAAAGCTCTAAATGGTTTCTTTTTGAAACATGTTTTAAATGAACACTGCATGCATTTATGAAAGTAAATTTTTCTTTGTTTAAGGAAATACAGGGTCAAAAATTTGACTCAAAATCGAAATCGCAAAAGTGATTTAAAAATCTAGATTTTTTTTTTTGTCCAAATCGCACAGCCCTAATTACAAGTACCTATTAAAGTTACTGAGTGTTTTTCATGGACACAGCGTCCGTGACATCACCCGTAGGTTTCTGAAGAGCGTTTTTGAAGCTCAAAATGGGTGGAGCCAGCACACGCCACTCTCAGATAATCTGAAATAGGCAAATAGGCGGGAGCTGAGCAGGTTGATGAAACCACGCCCATGTAGCTCAACGTTGGTGACCCTTTTTTACAGTCTGTTGGTGAAAGCATTGTATTTAGGAATTTCTCAGTCATTGTAGGAGAAAACGGGATAGAATAACTCCAAGTTTAGCATCCTTGCAATGGTTACCTGTTAGAAATCGGATTGATTTTAAGGTCCTTGTATAATTTTTTTTTACATTTTAAATGGTCTTGCATCTTCATATTTATACCTTATATAAACCTGTTAAAAACATAAAATCTGCTGATAAACTATTACTCTAGTTACCATGGTCCCGACTTAGTCTACCTCAAGCCATTTACTCTGCCTCCTCTGTCTTTGCTTTTGAAATGGCTTTGAAGAAGCACTTTTATATTATGGTGTCTGATTTAGGAGAGATGTAATATATATGCATCTTTTTTATGATGTTGTGTTGGTTATTGTCTTTGTTTGGTTTTTTTGAATGCATTGTACAGAAATTTAAAAGTAAGAAAATAAACTAAACTAAACCTAAATGTCTAAGAGATTAACTTGATATCAGGGTCACGGCATTGCCTTCATTTAACTGCATTAAAATACAGTGTGTGGGCACAGAGAGGCAAATAAATAAATGGCAATAAATGTACATTTGCATGTTCAGAAGAAGTGAGCTGTCCTGTCATGTAAAAATGTAACCTAAACAGGTTTGTGCCAGTTAATAAGTTATATAATAATTTATACTTCTGACTCAGGTGTTGTATTAAAAAATGGTTTAGAGGTTGTATCTCAACGATAAATCAATTGCAATCAATTGCAGCAGCCATCATCACAACAAATAAGGAACCTCATGGTTGATCTAAGTAAATGTGTGAAAATGTACAGGGCCCCATTCTTATATTTGCCAGGGGCCCCCAATTCACAAAATCTGCATCTCGTATATAAAAAGCAATTTAGGTGGCCCTTGGCTTTTGGGGGCCCAAGGCTGTCGCCTGCCTTTGCGTAATGGGTAAGTCCGCCCCTTACTGTTTACTTGTCTTCAGTAAGCTTGGTTTTAATTAAATCATATGTAATAATAATAATATATACACATAATTGTGTATATATATATATATATATAAATAAGATATCATTATTGTGAGCAAGTCATAGCCACAGGACCTAGTAAGGTCTTAATCTCGCCCTGCAAACACGCGTGTGTATTACAGATGCAAGCGACTCCAGACAGAGCCATTCTGCACCTGATTGTTCCAATTTGTTAATCAGCTTCATGAGCATTAAAATAAAACTGCCTTTAGAGAAGAGAAAGGAGCTGATTATACAAATTTGACAATATTAATGAAAAATATCATTAGATCTTTTTATGTTGTAAATAACACAATCATTAACCTTATTTATATAAAATTGTTGTCAGTTCCCTACAAACTAACTGAATCTAGGATTTTTTGTTACTTAAAAGGATTAAGCCTAAGAGATTTCTTAAGCTGTAATGCATTAAATGGACATTAAATAAGTAAAAAAATATGTAAAAACTGATTGATTTTTTTCTAGTGATTAAATATATGTTTAAATCTCTCTCTCCCTCTGTGTCTCTCATTCACTTTCCCTCTGTGTCAAAATCCGATAATGTATTTGGATGTTATTAGACACTTCCTGTTTCTCATTTCTTGCCATAACTTTATCGGTGTGCCACGGGCAAACCGCTCGAGATATCATAAATCTCCAATCTAGCATCCACAATGTCTTGAGATCAGTTTCACTGAGTTTCGAGGCAAACATTTGGAAAACCTCAGAGGAGCATTTCAAATTCCAGAGCATGCACGTTTTTAAACAGTCCTGAATAGCAGACTTCCTGTTGGGCGGAGCTGTCTGACTGTCAGCGTGAAATGTTGTTCGGCTCAATGAGATCTATATGTGTACTGAGTTTCATATGAATACCTGCAAGTATGTGTGAGCTCTTGTTTTCAGGCTGTGTTCCAGGGGGCGCCATAGAGCCCCTGTGTCACGCCCAGGGAGACACTACTATGATTAACACTACAAACATGCTCACAGAAACACACATCAATCACCAAACCTACTAGATTCAGAAGGAAGGCAACACCTTGGCACTACGTTATTGTTGTTACAAAGCGCCGCCTATATTCTGTTTCCTATATGAATTATATCAGATTCTTAAGAGTCACACAAGCAGTGGACAGTCTCTCTTTGCAGCTCATCACAAGGTAATTACACACTTTAATCTTATTTTGTGAAGAGCATTATTATTATTATTTATTATATATAAAGTCAGCAGGGACACCGGCCCTCCAGGACCGGACTTGGTGACCCCTGCCATATACCATTATTAAAATAATAAATCATTAAAACAATTGCTCTTCCATTGCAGTCTTTTTCAACTGCTTACACTGTTTGATCTTCACCTAAACACACAGTTTCTGAAATCTGAAGCACACACCAGATCTGCAAAACCAAGCTAATTCTCAGCCTTTGACTCGGTTTTCAATTTCATTAAACAACTTCCTTTTGCAAAACACAACACACAATTCTCTGTGTAACACACAAATATAACATGAAGCATCTTGATTTCCTTTTTCAAGCACAACCATTTAAAATCCCACACTAATCAGTGCCTCACACTAACTCCTCAATCACCCTTCACTTTACTAAACACCAAGCAATCATGGCTTTAGGATAGGCCTATAAATAAGTTACTTGATGCATTTCTCAGATCAAACATGAACTTCTCAAAACTAGGCTACATATTCAACCTCCACATCATAAAAACATTGTTCTTGGATTTGTGAGTAAAGTTTTGAAAAAATGAGGCAATTATTGACCATGTTTGCATCACCAAGGCATCCGTTACAGTATTTTTTGTCTGACTAACGTCTGTCTTTGACTCTTGATTATGTATTTTCCCCACGCCCCCTCAAGCATGATTCAGCTATATTGAGAAAAAAAAAAAAAAAAAAATGGATTGACTACGTAAATCATTAGTCGGGGATACCCGTACTTCCCAGTGGGCAATTGATGTCAAACACTGACGTCAAAAACAGGTCAAATATGAAAATCAAATTGACGTCAAAAACCTGAGGTCAATTGGACATCCACACATTGATGTTCTATTCTAGACCACCGAATAACAACAGTAAGAAATGGAAGCATTTCTATTTATCAAGCAACAATTAAAAAATGTAGATGTAAACCCCTCACACCCTGCACACTCTGTCACAAAAACAAATTCCTCGTATATGTAAACATACCTGGCAATAAAGCCCATTCTGATTCTGTTCCAGTGGGTGGTGTTGACGTGAATAGTCATGAGTTTCTCTGTTGTGTCATTCTTTTTTAATAATTATTATTTTAATTAACCATTTTTTTTAACAGGCTTCATAGCCCCATAAATATCATTTTGTAATTATTCTGAATATCAGGTAGAATAACAATGTCACACTAAATGCACTTCTTTCACAAATCTATATTTAAGTTTTGTTTTTTTTTCTTTTTTTTTTTTAAACATCAAAATCTTTTCCCAATAGCCTGTTTGGGAATTACCAATCTCAAAGTACTAATAGGTTACAATATATTGAAGGTAGTAGTCCACCCAAAAATCATCATCATTCACCGGTTTGAAAGCAAAAAAATAAATAAATTAAATAAAATAAAATAAATTAAAAAACAAACAAAAAAAAAAACCTGAAGAAGTCATACAACATGAGAGTGAGTACATTTTTTTTTATTAAAGTCAAGCGTCTCTTTAATGGATTACAAAGTATGTCATATTAGCATTTCACATTATCACAGTCAAATACAAAGATTAACAGTTTTTAGAGAATCTGAGAAAGAATTACTAATAATACATATTATAATAGTAAACATCATATATAAGAATACATTGTGTCTGTTCTTTGACAATACGTTGCACTGAAAAACAGCCTCACCATATCATGTTTAAGAATGGTGTGTGCAAAATCCATGTGTTAATAATGTTTAACATATAAACATTTTATTCAAAATAATTTTTCACATTTTAAAACTATTACATACAATGAAGCCCAAATGTTTTGGTCAAACCAAAGAGATGAATATCCTCTGAGATTAATTAAAGTTAATATATTTAAATAATTTTAATGATCACAGATCTCTGATGTGGGTTAATAGACATACAGGTTAACAAACAACAAACAAGGTTATCTTTTTAGTAAGGGTTTTACTTGAACTGTTTAAAACTACACTCAAAAAATTATATTAGATGACATGAATATTTCTTGCATTCATTAAATGTTACTACAAGTACAAATTGAAAACACATGGAAAGTTGAAGTATATGCATGTAGAAGAATCCAATGATAAAATTTAGTGTCTGGTGTCAGATATTATTAAAACAGGGCATCGCCACTCGATGAGAAAAGCCTGTATGTTCAGTTACAATGATCACCTACTGTACCCGTGACTTCAGCTCTCTCATCCAATCTGAAACAGACAGTGACTTTACATGATGATGAATTAAAAAAAAAATCACAAAAGCAAATCAAATATGCATATTTGTAAAAAATAAATGTAATTTTAACTGTTAAATGCTGTAAAAATGCTATGAAAAAAAAAAACTTAATAGGTTAACAGTAAATTTCTGTACTATATACAGGGAAAAACTGTAAAACATCTAACCAGACATTTAATGTAATTTTACAGTAAAACTGTTAATTGTACAGTTTTTAGATGTAAATAAAACAAATTGTTTAAATATTTAAATAGTTTTTGTTATCAGTCATGTACATTTGGGCTTTATGTTATATCTTCTGTTGTTTAATGATTTTTTATTGCATTATTTAAGTGTCGTGTGTGTTACCATGATGGAGTTTTGTGTTTGGATGAATGACTCTATGCACCTTCTATATCAGTATATACTCTTACTGGTGATGAGTGATAAGATTTCAAGTGGCTTTCTTTCACCGCCTTTGTTACGGTGGTTGTGAGTATGTTAAAGGAACAAAACAGATTTTAATATCAGTGAGCATTGTTATATTTACTGGTTTATATTCAAATTTTCATGCTTGTAAATTACAGCTTTAGGCCGTAAATGTGTTTACAGTTTTTCTGTATTTATTAAAAAATTATTCTGGAAACCACAGCTGACAATTTTTTTTTGTAAAAATTACAGATTATTTTTACAGCGTGTATTATAACAGCGGTGATGATGATGATGTATGATTTCTTATCCAAATGACAAAATAGCCTAATGTTCTTGAAGTAGCTGCTAATGTATGTCCAAGAAGACTGCATCAGAACAATACACAGTATCAGCCTATATAATCAATTACAAATTATAATTATTACAATATCTATTAACATTTCTACTACAAGAAAAGGTTCTCGCTATGTATGTATCTTAAGTAGGTAACACAAACACTGGCTGTATTCAAAATGAGATATTATATTTGTTTCAGGCATTGTAGTGAACACACAGCAGTAACAGTCAACTAATCAAACTATCCAAACAACAATTAATGCCCCACACATTACATTTATAAAAAGCTAAACACATCAAAATATTCGAAATAGCGTTCGCTTATGTGTGTCTGTAATCAATCAAACAAAACATCTTAGCCTTAGGACTATTTATAACTGTATTGCTTAGACACTGTTGCAATTAATGCTTCAGTGCTTAACATTAAAACTTATTTACCTGTTCAAAACCATAGACATATATACTGACTAGATGCGCCTTGGGGCCTCTAAGCATGCGTCAACATCGCCGCCATCTTGTGCCGGGGGAAGCCGCGTCTACTCCGCATTAGTTAACATTGGCAGAGAACTATCAACGATTAAAATCACCTTAATTTGCTTAATTTTCAACCGATTTTCAAG
>JAUMHE010000001.1:316167-337053 GCA_032359235.1 Enteromius mattozi | reverse complement strand
TTTTTTTTGGTCTCAGAATGACAGCTCATAAATGATGTTACTGCCTTAGTATATGTACAAGAAGTGTGTGTATTGAGAATTGCTCAAAAGTCAAAACACTCATAAATATGCAGTGGAATAACCTTGGCATTTCACTCACTGTAGGACTTTAAACTGTTAATGAAACACATCCTTGTGCATTCATGATACAATAATTTGTAACCAAAGAAAATGTCAACATGCAGTGTTATCAGAACCAGCCACAACTCATTTGAATTCATGCTGGGATTTTAACATTCATTGCTGGATGTAAGTCATAAGTAACCAGGCATTTAAATTATTACAGGTTTGATCTGGTTAATATCAAAGCAGCTGTGATAAGAATTCTAAACCCCCAAGGTCCAAGATGGCAAACATAAGTTCAGTGTGATGTGCAATTTATTTTAAATTGACTAGTCTATGTATAGTCTGAATATCTAGTAGTTGACTAATATGTGTTAAAGAAGTGCTTAATATATGAATCGTGTAAACTAAGTATTTGACCAGACAGTGCAGCAATATATTAAATTTGGTAATTGACAGATATTCAGACAGCTATAACACTTCATTAAATTTTGTGCTCAACCATCACAGTCCTCACAAACAAAAGGAGACCTACAGATTATGCATAACCTTGCTCACAGCAGGTTATTTGAAGTCTAGTAGTAATTGTCTAGAAATACATTGCTGAAAGCAATTCATTTGTTATAAAAGCGGTGCTTTGATGGCTCTGGCGGTGGAGCTTTAAAGAGAATGAATTTAGACACAGCTTACCTGTGAGGGTTTACCTAAGCTGACAGGCACAGAGATGTGAGGTTTTGTCTTTTAATTCATCCTTTTAAAATAATTTGCAGCAACGCGTAACAAAATATAGATAAACTCACTAGTCAGCCTCATTAATCTCTAGATGGTTGATAAAATGGCCTATCCTTACTGACCTGCTGATCTTTCTCTTTTTTATATGTTCCAGAGTTTTGCCAAGTATTTTGTATGTGGGTGTTTTAATGGATCTTTTAAGAGCATTGATACCTAGGACACATTTATTTTCTTGTTCGGTTTCTTTTAGCCCATTTACAGTGATTGTCTGATATTTTATTTGTTTAGTATGTTATGGTTTTAACCATTCATTATAGAATGCCAACCATGTTATCATAGTAATGCAATTAAAATTTAAAATTATTATTCTTTAAAAGAAAGAATCCTACTGTAACTAGATCATTAAACAAGGCCTTATTTATTTACTTATTTTTTGTTTTTTTACAGGTTCTTATTAAAGTGATCGACACCAACAATCATCGCCCAGAGTTCTCTAAGTCTAAGTATGAAGTGAATGTTTCTGAAGATACCCCACCTGACTCAGAGGTGTTACGGATTACAGCTACAGACCAGGATGAGAAGAACAAGCTAACCTACACCCTCCTCAGTAGCACTGACCCATTCAGTCTACGCAAGTTCAGACTAGATCCTGGAACTGGGGTGTTGTACACTGCAGAGAGACTAGACCATGAAACCATGCACCAGCATATACTAACTGTCATGGTAAGATCATGTGGTCTGCAACCTGCTTTTCAGCATCATCTGTCCAATTGATTTTTCTGTCTGATTTAGAGATGTTAGCCAGTCAGCCATCCTTCATCATAAACTATCCTGGCAGTTTGTTTTCTCTTGAATTCAGTAGAAACAGAGGTGAATCTCCTGAATGTAAAGTGTTTTAATGGTTTCACATAAGCTTGTAACTAAAGTGTTAAAATTACTGGAGAATTGCTTTTTTTATATACCCCTTTCTCCTGTCCTCCACACTGCAGGTACGAGATCAGGACATTCCTGTGAAGCGGAACCTGGTGCGTGTGATTGTGAATGTGCAGGACACCAATGACAATGCGCCTTGGTTCTCTGGTTCACCGTATGTGGGCCGTGTGTTTGAGTCTGCTGCAATTGGCTCTGCAGTGCTTCAGGTCTCTGCTCTTGACAAAGACAAAGGGCAGAATGCTGAGATCATCTATAGCATTGAGTCAGGTAATCCATCTGATTGATTGAATTGCTTTTGACTTTTATCCAGTTTGTCCATGAAACTACATATTGTATACATATGATGCATGAAATGTCTGAACACGGGAAAGCCAATAGTAATTAGAAACAGACAAAGCTTATAAGCCTATCCTGTCTTCTTTGTTTTAACACGGGATACTGCTAAGACATACACAGAAGTGGCAAATTCTGGCCACTTAGAGTTAAAAATGTGGGAGATATTGAATGTGGCAGCCAAGGGTCCTGCAGTTCACCAAACTGTGAGAGTTTTGAAAGCAGAACATAGCACAGATATGACGCCAAGTGGCCTTTTGAGAATGCACGTATTTGAAATGTCTGAGATTACAGAAGCTAATTGAAATGTACTGTATGTGTGTATGTGTTTGTATGAGACAGCAAACATTGTTCAGGTCACATACTTAATGATTGATGCTTACTTTCTTTGACAAACTTAAATATTCATTATAAAAAAAAATAGAAACAAACTAAAAGTTTGCCATTTTTTACCTTAAAACAATGCATTCATGTTTTTTTTTTGTTTTTTTATAAATGTATTCTTTAAAGCAATTTCACACAAGATTTTTTAATTAATAAGTTCAGAAAGTTAAAAGCTAAACCTTTTAGCAAGTGCTTGATACATCTTTCTTCATATTCCTTCCTAGGAAACGTGGCCAATTCATTTGCTATTGATCCTATCCTGGGTACCATCACTGTGGCAAAGGAGCTGGACCGTAGCAACAAGAACCGGTTTGAGCTAACTGTGAAAGCCTCTGACAAAGGCACACCACCACTTAGTGCTACTGCTGCTGTTGACATAACTGTCACTATTTCTGACAATGCCATTCCTAAATTTGAAGAGAAGGAGTTCTCTGCTGAAGTCAGTGAAACCGCTCTGCCTGGAGCCTTTGTGAGTCTAGTTAGCGCCAACAGCCAATCATCAGTGTTCTATCAGATCAAAGATGGAAATTTGAATGGAGCATTTGACATCAACCCCAACTCTGGAGTGGTTGTGACCCATTCAGTTTTGGACTACGAGACTATTCCATCATACAAATTAACCATTCAGGGAACCAACATGGCCGGTTTGGCTAGTAACACTACTCTACTGATTCACTTGAAGGATGAGAATGATAATGCACCTGTATTTATTCAAGATGAGTTCACTGGAATGGTCAGCGAGTCTTCTCCAGTGAATAGTGTAATCCTCACCAAAGACAACACACCACTTGTCATTCGTGCTTTAGACATGGACCACGATGTTAACTCTAGACTGGTGTATCAGATTGTTGAGCCATTTGCCCATAATTACTTTGCCATCGACTCTAGTACTGGTGCAGTCAGAACCATCAGCGAATTGGATTACGAGCAAAGATCTGTGTTTCGCTTTTCTGTACAAGTCCACGACATGGGAATCCCCCGTCATTTTGCAGAGAGGGCTGCTAACGTAACTATTGAGATTGTGGATGTCAATGACTGCCCGCCTCAGTTTAACCAAGATCTATATGAAACCACAGTCTTAGTGCCAACTTACAAAGGAGTGGAATTGATTACAGTCAATGCCACAGATGCAGACTCAGGTCCAAATTCAAGGCTCTTTTACTCTATTGTGGAAGGCAATATTGGAGAGAAGTTTAAAATGGACCCGGTCACAGGGGTTATCACTATTCAAAATGTCACTCAGCTTAGAAGCAGGTATGAGCTCAGAGTTAGGGTGTCTGATGGCAGGTTTTCTAAAACAGCTTTGGTAAAAATAAATGTCAGAGAGAATAAGGAGAGCACGCTGAGGTTAACCCAAGAATCATACAAGGCCTCTGTGCCAGAAAATTCTTTAGAGAAGAAGACTTTAGCTGTGATAGTTGCAGTGGGAAACCAAGTCAATGAACCTTTGTTTTATACCATTCTGAATCCTGACAAGAGATTTGCAATAAGCCACACTTCGGGGGTACTCTCCTCTACAGGCATACCCTTTGATCGAGAAGAGCAAGGCATATTTGATATTGTGGTTGAGGTGACCAGAGAAGACAAGTCATCTGACATAGCCCATGTCCTTGTCACTGTGGTAATAGAGGATGACAATGACAACCCACCTGTGTTTGTCAATTTACCCTATCAGGCACTGGTGCAGGTTGACGCAGATGTGGGTCACATCATCACAAAAGTGGCTGCGGTTGATGCAGATGTTGACAGAAATGCTGAGATCAACTACCATCTTCAGGAGCTGAATGAGTTTGTTCAGATTAGCATGGAGGGTGAAATCTCACTAACAAAGAAACTTGAGAAAGACTCCCTTAACACTGAATTTGTAATCACCGTTGTAGCCAGAGACGGAGGTGAACCAGCACTTTCCTCATCTACTGAAGTGCCAATAATGGTCGTAAACAAAGCAATGCCTGTGTTTGAGAAAGCCTTCTACAGTCTGGAGATCCCAGAGAACATACCATTACTGACTCCTGTTGTGCACATCCAGGCTAATGACTCTGAAGGCCCTAGAATAGTGTACACAATTACAGAAGGGGACCCTCTCAATCAGTTCTCCATTAACTTCAACACTGGCGTCATTCAGGTTGTAAAGCCTTTGGATTTCGAGACCCACCCAGCCTATAAACTCAGTGTAAGGGCCACCGACTCACTAACCGGTGCCAAAGCTGAAGTCTTTGTTGATGTAATTTTGGAAGACGTTAATGACAACCCACCTGTGTTCCATTCCAAACTGTACAATGCAAGTCTTTCGGAAGCATCAGTGATAGGTACCTCTGTAATACAAGTATCAGCGACGGATGCTGATACTGGTAAAAACCAAGTGCTCTTTTATCAGATCGTTGAAGATAAAGATAAGAGCTCTGATTACTTTAGCATTGATCGTGACACGGGCACAATCTGGACAACACGGATGCTTGACCATGAAGAAAAACCCTCACATAAGCTGATAATTAGAGCAGTTGATGGTGGAGTACCTGCCCTTTCCAGTGAGGTCATTGTGTTAATTGATGTAACAGACCTTAACGACAACACTCCAGTGTTCTCACAGAATGTCTATGAAGCTACGGTCAGTGAACTGGCACTTCGTGGCCACTTTGTCACCCAGGTTCAGGCTTCCGATGCTGACAACTCAGATAGTGGTAAACTTGAATTCTCAATTATATCTGGAAATGAGGGGCAAAACTTTGCAATGGATCCAAACACTGGGGCTGTAGTCATTTCAAATCACCGGAAACCCCATATGGAGTCCCTCTACAACATTAATGTGTCTGTATCAGATGGTGTATTCAGAAGTTCAGCCATTGTGAAGGTCAATGTTATTAGTGCTAACTTCCACAATCCTACATTCAACCAGGTGGATTATGTGGTTGAGCTTCTTGAGAACTCACCAGTTGGAACATTGGTAGCTGAGGCTCAAGCAACAGATGAGGACTCGGGTACATATGGAAGACTCACTTATCATATAGTCAATGACATTGCAAAAGACAAGTTCTCAATCTCTGAAAATGGAGAGATATTCACTTTGGAGAGTCTTGACCGAGAGAATGCCTTGGAAAAAGTAATTCCGATTTCTTTGCTTGCTAAAGATGGCGGTGGCAAAGTTGGCTTTTGCACTGTAAATGTGATCTTAACCGATATCAACGATAATGCTCCACAGTTCAGAGCTGCTGATTACAGAGTTAATGTTGCTTCCGACATGCCAAGAGGAACAACCGTACTTAAGATTGCGGCGTCCGACATGGATGAAGGTAGTAATGCAGACATCACGTATGCTATTGAAGGAGATGCAGACAATGTTGAGGAGAATTTTGAAATCCACCAGTTTAGTGGTGTCATTGTAACAAAGGAAAGCCTCATTGGATTGGAAAACCAGCTTTACACATTTCTTGTACGAGCAAAAGATGGCGGAAATCCTGCCAAGTCCTCTGTCGTTCCCGTTTATGTCAGGATTCTTGCTCCCGAGGTCCCGGTGCCAAAGTTCATAGAGTCCCACTACAGGTTTGCCATAGATGAAGATCTTCCACTTGGTTCAGAAATAGATGTCATTCAGGCTGAAAGTGATCAGCCAGTCTTTTACAGCCTGGTGAAAGGGAATACTCCTGAGAGCAACCAAGATGAGGTATTTGTTGTTGACCCCAGCTCAGGATCTTTGAAGCTGGAGAAGAAGCTTGACCACGAGAGCACCAAATGGTATCAGCTAACCCTACAAGCACAAAGTGAGTATGATGGTAACAAAGTTGTCTCCGCTGTGGACATCAGTATTCAGGTCAAGGATGTCAATGATAATCGACCGCTTTTTGAGTCAGACCCTTATGAAGCCTTCGTTGTGGAGAATCTCCCAGGTGGCACCTCTGTTATGCAGGTCAAGGCCACAGATCTGGACTCGGGCACTAATGGCCATGTGGTTTATAATCTCGATTCCAACCAAGAGACAAAGGACATTGCAGAATTCTTTGCCATCAACAGTGAAACTGGATGGATTACCACATTAAAGGAACTTGACCGTGAGAAGAAAAACAAGTACACTGTTTCAGTCATAGCCACCGACCGTGGAGACAAAGTCCAGCTGATGGCCAGTACCAAGGTGGATGTCACAGTGGTAGATGTGAATGACAACCCACCAAGGTTTACAGCAGAGATCTATAAGGGCACAGTAAGTGAAGATGACCCACCTGGTGGAGTCATTGCCATTCTTAGCACTACGGACCTGGACACAGAGGAAAGTAACAAGCAAATCAACTACTTTATCACAGGTAGGTCTCATGTTGATTTTGCACTTCTAATTTAATTTTAGCAATTGCATACCACCATTTTCATTTTAGTCATATTTGATTAAATAATTTATAGTACCAGCAATGAATAATCTTTTGGAAACCACTTACAGCCAATGCAAAATATCCTATAATGTGCTATAAAATTGTCAAGAGATTATAAATAGAAAATTAGATAATTTTCCCAATGACACTTTTGTAACAAAGCAGGAATGTTTCAGCTCTGGTGATAATTAATTAACACGAACATTCATGCCAAGCGTGAGATGAGCACTTTCTGGCAGAAAACAGTCTCATTACATCCACTCGTCTTCGCCTGATAGTAGAGTGATGACAGAAATAGGCATAACAAATCACACTGCCACTTATTTACATAGACGTTTTGTGTTAATATTGTGAAGTCCAAGGAAACAAGAAGTGAAGCTCATGAATCCATGGATCACACATTGCACAGATATCAGATATCACAGTAACTTGGGAAATATAAGCAGATATAAATTGAGCCATTACTGTAGCTACAACACATATAGCAGAAAACCTCACAAAAAGATAGTAATTTGAACTACCATCCGCATTCATTAGTTTGACTGACGTTTCTCGTGTGTGCTCTCTAAAGGTGGAGACCCCTTGGGGCAGTTTGGCATTGAGCATACTCAAGGCGAGTGGAAGGTCTCGGTGCGGAAGCCTCTTGACAGGGAGGAGAAGGACAATTACTTGCTGAACATTACGGCCACTGACGGGACCTTCACAGCCAAGGCTGTGGTTGAAGTCAAGGTCTTGGATGCCAATGACAACAGCCCAATTTGTGAGAAGGTATGAATGTTAGTTTTGTGTCTATGTGTGTGTGGGAAGTGCATTGCTGCAAAATGTCATGTAGTCTGATTCTGTCAGTTAAGGGGAGGGCGCAGCCTACCCCCTGTGCATGCTAAATGGGACGAGACTTAGAGAGAAAGAGAGAATGTCAGGAGGGATTTGAAAAGGTCCTTATGTGAAATGCAGCATTTAAGAAACAAAGAGAGTGATTTTGCACTGTGAGAGGGTTTTGTGAGGGCTAATGTGCTTCTTTTACGTATTGTGTTCCTTTTTGAATAATGTTAATTTAATAGAACTCCTGCGGTGAAAATCTTTTAGCACTCTTTTCCATTTGGGGTCACAATAACCACAATAACTCTTTTCTCTTTACCTTAATTTCTCTCTTCTTTTTGGCCCTGTCATCCCGTTTGTGAAGTCACTTCTGCTTTTCACATGCTTCCTTTTCTGTTCTTTGCAGTCATTCTATATGGAAAGCATCCCAGAGGATTCCCCTGCTGGTAGGCTTATCCTGCAGGTCTCTGCCACAGATGCTGACATCCGTTCCAATGCACAGATCTCCTACGAGCTGCTTGGGGCCGGATCAGAGCACTTTAGCATCGACTCGGAGACAGGTATGCATTAGTATTTAGTGTTTGTATAGCTATATATTTAGTATTAGTTTATAGTATACTAGTGCTGTCAAATGATTAATTGTGATTAATCACATCCAAAAGAAACTTTTTTGTTTACATAATATATGTGTGTGTACTGTGTACATCTATTATTTATATATAAATACACACACATACAATATATATTTCGAAAATATTTACATGTATTTACATATTTATATTCATGTCATTTATATTATATAAATATATTTTAAATATAAACAACTTATTTTTCTTGCATGGGTGTGCCTTTATATGTACATAATAAACATACACAGTACACATACATATATTATGTAAACAAAATCTTTTATTTTGGATGTGATTAATTGCAATTAATCATTTGATAGTACTAACACACACACACACACACTAATGTTGAACAGTTTGCAGTCAGTAAGATAAATTTGTACTGTTTAGAAAATTGTTATTTTAATATTTTGCTTGTTTAAAAAAATGCAACCTTAATGAGCAAAACATTTTACAAACCCCAAAGATCTGAACAGTCTAAGGCCATTGTCTCAACAGACAGACAAATATATGCTTCATACACACAGAACATTTTCAATGTCATTTACTTTTGCCTGTAGTCAAACACAAATCCCATTTAAAACCATAATGATTTCTAATTTAATTACTTGTGTAATTCCAGGAAAGGGTGTACAGCCTTGGGCTTTTATTACTGTTTTACAGTGAATAGTGTGGAATTCTGTTCCCAGTATTGTTCTTCTCATTTTCTTTTACTTGTCTGTTTTATTCACACAAAATATTTTAATAAAGCATTTCAAGTGTTGCCCTACTTCAGCTATTAACTCAAATCAGCTGTCTCTCAACTGTGTGAATTAAACATCAGTTCCAGGCGGAAAGAGAGCAGAAATCAACAGTGGGTTTGTGACAGCGTCACACTGCTACAACACAAAAACTATTGTTAAGGCGCTACTCACTGGCTCTTTGATAAAACCAAGTGTGAAGGAAGGGAATGCTGGCTCGCAAACTGAAGGAGCTCTACTGTTCTTCTGTGTGGGTATAGTGTGCACAGAGAATTTCTCTGCTTCGCTTTTTTTCCCCTTTGTTCCATCGTGGAAAAGAAGAGTAGCATTATTGCAAGTTAGCAATGCCAAGTGTGCTCTCGTGCGAGCCAAACAGACCCCTGAAAGTTGGCGGCTGCTTTTCCGAGGGTGACTTTCCCTTTGCTTCTTTTCTCAGCTCACTCTCCGAGCTGCCCACATGCTGACTGCACTTTATTCTCCCTTGCTAGTTCTCTCATTTCTCACCATTCCTCTCCTCTTTTCTATTTCTTAAAGCCGCTCAGCGCGAGGATGGTTTTAGCTTCCCTCGAGGGGGAACTTTTGGACACCCTGCATTAATTCCTCCTTCTGATGCGCTCCAGCTAAAAGGTCGAAACCAAACAGCTGGCACACAAAAGAGCCGTTTTAAATCAGTGACCGCTCCAATGGAACGTAGCTTACACTTGCTGAAATTATTAGGTCAGATCATTTCCTCATAAAAGAGACGCCTGTCTCCTTCTCTCACTGCTTTTCTTTTGAGGGCGTTTTTAGAGTATCCTCTTGACTGGACTTGACAGATGAGATAGTTTAAAGTGGAATTGGATTGTGTCTTGTTCATTAGTGCAGTGCCAGCTGATGTTCAAGTGATTGATGGGAAGTGAATTTTGGGGTTTTTAGAAAGCGACTATAACAAATATACATAAAGAAGCTTTGCAGACGTAAATAATGAGAGAGCAATGAACTGTTTGTGTGTGCGGAAGCAGCCTCAGGGATCCTTTAAACTAGAGTTTACATAAATTCACAGAAATTGCAAATGAATTAATGGGTTAGCTCCCTAAATTCTGCCAATTTTTACAGATATTTCTAATGGAACCAGAGAGATTTTTGTCCCTCTATTTAAAGTCTATCCAATCAAACCTTTGATACTTAAAAAACAACAACAATTTAAATCATTGTAAACATTGTGATGAACGATTTAATTTGAGGATGTTATTTAAATAAAAACACTGATCAATGCACATACATAGTGTACATTAAATCCTAAATAAATCCATAAATCTCTTGGGTTTCATTAAAACTATCTTAATTTGCATTTCAAAGATGAATGAAAGTCGTATGAGTTTTAATCAACATTGTTTGATGAAAATGGTTGCAAAGACACAAAAAGTTTTGTGAAGGTGACATTGTGCTGTGTGACCAAAAGTTGAAAAGATTTTACCTTTAAATGCAAAACATTTTGACACAGTTATGGGAGAGCATCTCAGCACAACACCCTGGTCACAGCTGGTTAAAACAAAAGCTCATTATTTACATGGAGAGCCGATATTGCTAGTGATATTCTTGTTAATGATATTCTTGTTAGAAGCAGTCTAAAGTGTGTTTTTGTTTTAACAGGTGAATTAAAAACACTGCTCCCTCTGGATCGTGAAGAAGAGGAGGTGCACAAGATGAATGTGCGCGCTCTGGATGGAGGTGGACGCTTTTGTGAAGCAGAAGTTGAAATCACAGTCGAAGATGTTAATGATAACGCTCCACAGTTCACCTCTGACCCCTACACCTTCACTGTTTTCGAAAACACTGAGATAAACACACCTGTGGCTCGCCTGTATGCATCAGATCTGGACACAGGTAAGATTTTCAATATCCAGATCAATTATATATGTATTTAAAAAAATATCAAAGTAGAAATTGTATTTGTATATAAGTGTGTTTCCCTAAATATTCTCAAATTTTGCAACAATATGGCCTGTCAGTGTTAGTACTTTCCACTCTTGATTTGTTCTGATTTTTATTTGCATGGATTTCTCTCTTATCATTTTTTGTTCTGCAGCCCATATCCTCAAACAAAAGTGATCTGAAGGTTGTGTGAGGTAACAATGAGAGATTGGTTGGGTTTACTCTGCAAAAAAGTGCTTTTCCAGCCTAGATTTGTTGCCTTGTTTCTAGCCACAATGTCTATTAATTCTTAAATGAAGGGGGATTTTTGAGACAAGAAAAGAATACTGTCTTATAGTCAAAATTAAGTGAGTTTTTACAAGCAAAATAATCTGCCAATGGGATAAGCAAAATAATCTTGTTTTTTTTTTTGTTTTTTTGCAGTGTAAACCCAACCAATCTCTTATTCCTACACACAACCTTCAGATGACTGGTTACTTTTTGAAAGCCCCTAAAGTAGTAAAATACTAATTAAACTGTATTGACCGCCCCTATGATGTGGTTTAAATTGACGATCTATGAGACTAGCATACAACTAGCTAGCTGCATCATAGACTTGAAAGGATCATAAGAAGGTGTTTGTCAAGTGATCAATAGACTTGCTTAGGCATACTGAACTGTCATAAAGCAGCTGCATTGCAGTAATTTGGTCTGACTGAAACTTTGTAGAACACAAGAGATTGTGTTAACTGGCTATAATGAGAGAGTGTGTCTTGATAGATAGGATTGTACTAGTAAGCCACAAATGAGGCTTACTCAAAAATGCATTAGAGGGATTAGTGTACTCTATCTTCGTCTTGTTTGTTTGTGTGTGCTTTCCCCAATATAATAAGTGGCACTCACTTACACTTAATATGCAGCTCAGGACCAGAGGTTTTACAACTGAATCTTTTATTGGATGAATTTATAAGTCATTATAGTTAAGCAAATGAGACAAAGACACAGACACAAACACTTTAAGTTCTTGCAAATAATTATAACTGCTGGAGGCTTTGTCACTGATTTGAGAGCTTCTAAGTCTGCAAAATGTATTGATTTGTTGGCAATCTTTATGAATTGGTTGTGCTTTCTTAGGAAGAAATATGACAACAGCAACAGCGGGTCAAATTTGCAAGTTAATTTTTGCATCAAATAAAGGAATAGTTGACTGACATTACTGATAATGCCAGTGTTACTCTGTAATTGTTCAGAAGCTTGGGGTTAAATTTCTATATTAATCTTGTTGTGTTTTATGTGTGTTTTCAGGTTCTAATGCAGAGGTCCTTTATTCACTTTTGGACTCTGCTGATGGTGTGTTCTCCATCGATGAGGAGACAGGCGTTGTGCGTCTGGATCGTGCTCTGGACCGTGAGCTTCAGTCGCTCTACACCCTCCGCGCTCACGTCACCGACCGTGGAACCCCACGTCGTCTCTCCTCCCTCACCACTGTCAGTGTTTCCATTTTGGACATCAACGACAACCCTCCAGTGTTTGAGCGGCGCGAGTACACTGCCACCATCGCAGAAGACATTCCGGTGGGCACCCAGGTGTTGCGGGTGCACGCAGCCAGTCGAGACACAGAAGCAGGTGCTGAGATTACATACTCTATTATCAACGGAAACGAGAGAGGAGTGTTCCGCGTTGACCCCCACACAGGTAAACACTACAGCTTTGATAAACCTGTTAAGATCTCTGCAGCACTGGCTCTCGGTTCAATTTCGAGTCAAATGTATGCTTGCATATATGCCACTTTAAGTCATGGCTCCAAATTATTTGTCACATCTTATAAAAATGTATACCCCAAACAGTAATCTTCACTCTTCTCAGCATGTTCTTTCAGTTGTCCATCAAATACATTTCCACCTTACATAGGTGATAGGGCTTTTACTACATATGCACCTAAGATGTGGAACCTACTTTCAAATGAAATTCTTAAGGACAGTCACTTGGAATTTTTTTATTATATTTGAACATTTTTTAAAAAAATACTGAATATTTGTCTGTGCCAAAAGTCATATTAGTTTTTGTTTGTTTGTTTTTTCATTCGTTTTATTAATCTGTTTATTCATTTACTTGATTGTTTGGTAATTTTATTCATTCTTTACTTTAATATTTTTTTGAATTATATGGAAAATAAATACTTTATTATTTAGATATTTTCATGTACCTTGATATCTCATTGTCCTTTTCTGACCAGGCGGTGTCTTCGTGATCGAGCCTTTGGACTATGAAGCAGCACATGAGTTTTATCTAACAGTGGAAGCTACAGATGGAGGAACTCCACCGCTCAGCGACATGGCCACAGTGAACATTAACCTGACTGATGTAAACGACAACATCCCCATCTTCAACCAAGATATTTACTCTGCTGTGATCAGTGAAGACGCAGAACTGGGGAAGACCGTCCTCACTGTGAGTCATCAGCTTCTCTTTCTGAAGCCCTGCGCAGGTCTCTGTGTTATATTGTCTCCTAAAATCAACAGAGAGCTAAGATCACGCACACTAAACAAACACAGCCCAATGTCAAACTAAAGCTTGGCGACCCACACCAATCTTTAATCTGCAGTGTTCTATCTCGCCCTCACTCTGGCCATTTATTAGAGATGTTCATGCCTTATCATGCTGAATATAAATTGTCAGTGTGAAAGTAAGGCTTTGATACCCAGCTCTGTTTCACTTGCATGCCTTCTGATTTCCCTCGAGAGTCTCCGCCAATAGTTACTGACTCATGAGGCAAGAAGGGCGAAAGGCGGGGGTGTTGCATACCTGAGTCCATAGTAATCTTTATCTTAACCAGGTGTGTGTTTCTCTGTGTGTGAAGGTCATGGCTGATGATGCAGATGGTCCATCCAGTAATCAGGTGCGCTTCTCCATCATTGATGGCAATCAAGGCAGTCCTTTCACCATCGACCCCATCAGAGGAGAGGTCAAGGTGGCCCGCCAGCTCGACAGAGAGAAGGTACAGAACACTCAGGTGTCTCAGTAGCAGGTACATTGGCAGTCTGTTCCTGAAACCTAATGATGACATTTTCTTTTGTTTGTTTTTTAGACATCAGGTTACACTTTGACTGTGCTGGCCTCTGACAATGGAAGCCCTGCTCGTTCCAGCAGCGCTACAGTCAACATAGATGTCTCGGACATAAATGATAACCCACCTCTCTTCTCTCAGGCAAACTACAGCATCATTATACAGGTCTGATTCCTCAGAGAGGACTATACAGTGATTTCACTGTGAACAATCTCTCTCCAGTGCCTGCTTGTTCTAAATGAATTCACTGTTATTCTGGTTTAGTGTCACTAGACACAGATGCATTGGGGTGTTTACATAGAATATGTTTTCGTATTCCAAAACATCTGCAAAAAGTAAGATTGACATGTGTCCTAACATTAGGCAATGAAAAAAACAGTGCAACAATAAAAAAAAAATATAATTTCTTGTTATTGTTAGTTAAAAATATTTACATTTTTTTTATTCAATAAAGAAATAAAATTAAAAGGGAAACACCTAAGCTTTAACATTTTCAGCTTGAAATAATGTTAACAATTGTAAAAAAATATATATATATAAAAGCATGTGAAATTACCAAAACTTAAAATAAAATGAAAACTGAAGATCTAAAAAAAAGAAAAGATAATTCATCTTTAATAAAATCACTGAAACAATTTTTTTAAAGTATATTATTAAAAATGCATATGAATTTACTAATTAACTATCTTGACCAAAAACAGTAAGCAATAATATTCTTAATGACTCCCTAAATTGTTTCCCACAGCTTTTTGTGTTTCATGCTGAAAATCATCATGGAAGTTATATGCATTTTGAATACTGTTACCATTTGCCTTTTGAAACATCGCTCTAAGGAAAAATCATTATTAGTCACCAGATATGTCTGTGCTTGCTGGCTCATATTAAATATAATCATAGCTTCTCAATGTGAGCTGTAAAAATTGTTACATCCATGCCAGATTTGCCTTAAGATGTTGGGAAAAAAGTGTGAATGTTGTAGGTCTAAATTATAAAACCATTGAACACGTTCTGCATATGTTGTATAGGAGAACCAGCCAGTCGGTAGCAGTGTTCTCCAGCTGACCGTGTCTGACCGTGATGCCTCCCACAATGGACCTCCTTTCACATTTTCTATCATCAGTGGGAACGAGGGCGATGCCTTTCAAATCACTTCTCAGGGCGTGCTGGTCTCTGCGGCAACTCTGAGCCGCCAGACCCAAGAGCTCTACCTCCTGCACGCCCAGGTGAGACCACAATCTTTCCCTCTGATTCTCCATCTCTCACTGAAGCTGTAGGGCTCTTGTCCAGTTTTCACTGGAGGTCTGAAGGGATAGATTAATAACAGTGCTGAGGTGAAGCACTGCTTGTTCAGTACTCCCCACACAGGCCAGGCATGGTCAATAGAGTATGATGAAGGAGCAGCCATGAAAACCTGAGCAGAGGAGAGGACCTGTGAGAAAATCATTACAGCTGTCTAGTCAGAAGGAGGTCATTCTATGCAATGGACCACTTTTGTAAGATTTGAAAGTCTTAATAAATTGCATTGTGCTATTTAAGAAACCAACTTATGACCTTTTTAAAGCTGTTATGTGCATTTTTAATTAATGAAACATTTTAAAACTGTAACAGGGTTGATGTAATAACATGAGACACGACCTCTAGTCTTTGAATGAATACATTTTCAACGAAGTTATATGCATATGTTTTTAATAGGGCTACAAATTGCACTCGTTTTGCAAAATAACTAGGGATTGTGAAATAGGAGGCAAAGTGATAAGTACAAGAGGACTGAACAGAAGTAAATAACATGAGCCAGGCTCAAACTTGTGCAGCTGTCCATTGTTTCAAGAGTAAATCCAGGCTCGAGCGCTCCCTCTACTGACTCTGACTGCACATTTTGCATGTAGAGGCTGATAATAACTGTGAAAGTCGTTCTGCCCTTAATACTCAATTTCACTTCAAACAGCTGACTTGATAATTTGGCACCATATGTTAGAAGACTAATAATCTATTGTTTTAGTTAACACCATTCTTGGTGCTTAAGTGAGATATATCACAGGAGATATGAAAACAGTTAACTGTGTTTTGAAATTAGTCTTCTTCGTGAGTTGTTATTTCTGTAAATATTAACTAGTGCTTGCTAATGCAAACATCATTATTACTTTTACATTCTTGTTTAAAATTAGTGTTTTGATGCCCAACCCCCCAAATGTTAAACCTTGACATCTAAGTATGAAACAATGATGATAAGGATTTCTTATTGTTGCAATAATGAATCCTAAATCTCTAAATCTTTTGCTTTAGGTAACAGACAGCGGTCGGCCACCATTGATCTCCACAGCATTTGTGAGTGTACGTTTGATCGAGGAGAGCATCTACCCCCCTGTCATTCTTCCCCTGGACATATTTATCACCACAGCAACAGACGAATACTCAGGTGGGGTCCTTGGTAAAATCCACGCCACCGATCAGGATGTTTATGACACTCTAACCTACAGCCTCGCACCCGATAGTTCCTCTTCCTCCGAAAACACTGGCCTCTTCTCTGTCTCCCCTGCTGATGGGAAACTTGTAGCCCGTGGGAATCTGGATGCTGGTCAGTACGTCCTTAACATTACAGTGACAGATGGCCGTTTTACTGCAGCTGCTCGAGTCAATATTCACGTTCGGCAGGCAACAGCACAAGCACTCGATAACTCCATCGCGGTGCGATTTTCTGCAATAGCACCGGAGGAGTTTATCGGAGATTATTGGCGTAACTTTTTGCGGGCTTTACGGAACATCGCCGGTGTCAGACGCACAGATGTGCAGTTAGTCAGCTTACAGCCTGCTGCCGATGCTTCCGGTGACCTGGAAGTACTTCTAGCTCTAGAAAGGTCAGGAGGTCCATTCCAGCCCCAGGAGGTGGTGTACAGGAAGCTGAATGCTTCAGTTGGGGTAATCGAAGAGATGACTGGAGTCCGTATTGTACGAGTTGTGAAGAAACTCTGTGCTGGGTTGGACTGTCCTCTTAGTTTCTGCCAAGAAACTGTTTCCTTGGAGACGGGAGCAGTGTCGGCCTACAGCACGGCTAGGATTAGTTTTGTTACGCCACGTCACATGCGCACTCCCAAATGTCTCTGTGAAGGTAACGCAAATATACAGACACCAAATATTTCAAAGATTTATTTCACTTCCAGTCTAGAGTGATGATAACATGTTTGTGTGTGATTATAGGAGCTGAGTGTCCTGTCCTGAGTAAACTCTGTGAGGGAAGCCCCTGTCCCGATGGCATGGAGTGTGTAGAAGACCCCACACACACCAAATTCAAATGCATCTGTCCTGAGGGAAAACAGGAAGAGTGCTCAGGTATAAACACACATATTAGTGCAACTCACACTCTATTAAAGTCCAATTCTTTTATTAGTGCTACTTACTCAAAGTATCCATAAGTTAAACTTGTCCTGCTGTATTTATATTACAAAATAATAGATGTATATTAAATAAAGGGACCAAGCCATGGAGATCAGTTTTATTTCGGTATGATTTATATACTGTTAAAGTGTTTAATATTTTGAATTGGATTTTATTATTGCATGTTAGCTGTTTAAATTGAACTGAATTCTGATTGGTTTGTGGTTTTACAGCACTAATATTTTGCTCATAAAATGGACGTTTAGTTTTGCTGCATTAGAAATGTAGTGTTGTGTGTGGACATTATGATAACATCACTTATAAGTTTGCTGTTTGTTTTAGAGCGTCAGTCATTGACATTCAGCGGAAATGGATATGCACGATACAGGCTGATGGAGAACGAGAATAAGGAAGAAATGAAGATGTCCCTCAGACTGAGAACATTCTCCACCCACGCTACTGTCATGTATGCCAAAGGCACAGACTACAGCATACTGGAGGTGAGTGTGTACTCTTAACCCCCTCAATCCTTCCAAAAAAAGAAGAGAAAACAGAAAGAGAGTTATTCTGGAGCTGGGAGAAGAGAGGGGAGCTCTTTCTCACGCATTCCATTTTGGTGAGGGAAAACCACACAGCTGACAGAAAGAGCAAAGGAGTCTGGGACTCAAATGCAAGCAGTGTCATCTCTCTGCACTTACATTATAATAATCTGTTTCTGCTTATGCCTGAAGAATCATTTCTTATTTTATGTTTAATCAATCTGCTACTGCCAGAATACTCTGATATCACACCTGAAGTACTTCACAGAGTCATCTTTTTGGCTGTTTAAAAATAACTGATAAACTGCCTACTTGGACATAAATTTTTATAGGCACACATTTTTGGCTGTCATAAGCTTGTTTTTTGTCCAAAAATGGTGCTGACACAGAATATGCCTGTGATGCCTAAAATGTGCAAAACATAGCATGGTTTAAATGACCTTGGTTGTCTATTTAGGTGACTTGACAGGTTTGGAGAGACATTTATACATACAAAATACAACTTAATGGGCAAGTTTGCGTGAGCTGATATTTAGTTTTCATATTTTTTATTTTATTTTATAGATATAGTATATTCTGAGAATTATTTATTTTTAATAAATGTAATGTATAAATTATCATTTAAAACATTTTGTCTGTCAATTGACTAAATGTGGATTTGAGATACTGAATATTTTTTACATTTTTATATATCGGCAGCATGATAGACAAAACCATCTGTTTGTGTTTCAGATTGTGAACGGTCGTCTGCAGTACAAGTTTGACTGCGGCAGTGGTCCTGGTGTGGTGTCTGTGCACAGTACCCAGGTCAGTGACGGACAGTGGCACACTGTCTCTCTTGAGGTAGATGGTAACTATGCCAGACTGGTTCTAGATCAGGTCCACGCCGCGTCTGGCAAAGCCCCGGGAACCCTCCGCACCCTCAACCTGGACACCAGCATGTACTTCGGGGGTCATGCACAGCCCACATCCGGCTCAGGAAGACTTGTGGTAAACGGGCTGAGGGGTTGTCTGGAGGGGATCGTGTTTAATGGGAGGGAGCTGCCATTATCTCAGGTTCGAGGAGTTCACTCAGTCCTGGAGGAGCTGGTTGAGGCGGCTCCCGGATGCAGCTTGGCTCCTCCACTCCAGGGCTGCTCCAGTAACCCCTGTACCAATGGAGGCACATGTTCATCACTGCCTAACGGAGGTATGTGTGGCTTTTTTTTTGGTTTGTTTTTAATGCAGTCAATCAAATATAGGACTGACTAATATGCTCTGCACTATCGTGTGTTGTAGGGTATTTCTGTAAGTGCACCGCTGCGTTCATGGGCACTCACTGTGAAGTCACTATCAGCCCCTGTGCCTCTAATCCCTGCCTCTATGGAGGCACATGTATCCCACGAGGAGGAGACTTCTACTGCCAGTGCAGAGGACAGTACTCTGGCCAATGGTGAGAACACATGCACTTGTGATCACTGAAATTATTCTGACACTGAGTGATACTTTCATTGTACCTGCAATCAAATTATGTGAAATCTTGGTCATATACAAATAGGTGCATATGCATTGCATTATCTTCATGTTTGGCCAGAAAAATATTCTGTATTATAAAAAGGTACTTTTTGAACATTAACATTTCATCTTGTTTGATAACTTAAACGGAATCATTCTGAACATGTGCTATCTTTGTATATATATATATATATATATATATATAAAATATATATATTTTGATAGTTTGTGCAATGACATCATACATTTTTAAGTGTGGCTTAAGTTTCCAGATATTTTTGGGACAACTGTACGCTGTCTGAATACAGAAATATTCAATAATCTCCATTATGTGGCACTCCTATAAATGTCTTCTTTTTATTTTAAATGTTAAATCTCTGATTTTTTTTCTAATACATTTAATTGAAATTACAAATGTGTCTCATAGCATTAAGTGACATTTCTCTTTGTCTAATTATTTGTAAAGTTTAATATTTCATTAAATTAGTTATTTTTCTATTTTAATGAAATTTTAGCCAAATTAAAGTAAGCTCTGTCAATATTTTCATAAATTAAACTTCATTAATATGCATGGTGTGACTAAAGAAAAATACTTCACAAATCCATGCGGCATTCTCAGTAATTCCTATTAAATTGAAAATTTAATCAGAAGCTTTGGGAGGGGATGTAATTGATAATCAGATTTAATTCAGTAAGACAGAATCAATTTTCTCTTTGAGAAATTTCTACTGCAATTAAAAACTATGCAAACACTGTTCTTCCTATTTAAAGTTTATCTAAAGTTGTGCATGTGTAAAGTTTCTGAATGACATTTTGGCTCTTTGTAATTTCCTACCAGGTGTCAGCTGGGTCCATACTGCACAGATAACCCGTGTAAGAACAGCGGAAAGTGCATTGATAGCCTGGATGGTCCTGTGTGTGAGTGTGAGCTGGGTTTCCAAGGAGACAGGTACATCTTTTGATCTAATTAACCTGAGAGACTTGATTGAATAAGTCAAAAAAATATTAAATGGGTATAATGAAAAGCTTCTTTATGAGATTCTACTTCGCTTGAGATGATACCTAGATGAGGCTTTTTTTAATGAAAGAGATTAATATTTTCTATTCAGCAAGGATGCATTAAATTGATTAAATTGAAGTGACAGATTTCCATTTTAAGTAAATGCTGTTCTATTGAACTTTCTATTCATTGAAAAATCCTAAAACAGGTACAATGGTTTCCACAAAAAAATCTTATTAGAAGTAGCATATGAGAGTGATTTCTCAACTTTCATGGGTTAATGGCTGCTAAAAATTCTTATTTTTAATGCTTTGGCATAACAGATGTAAATTAGATTTTACAATATATTAAACTAAATATATATATATATATTTCAAATTGTTATAATTTTTGATCAAATAAACACAGCCTTGGCAAGCATTAGAAACGTCTTTCAGAAACATTAAATAAATCTTACTTCAAACTTTTGAAAAGCTGAATATGCAGCTGTA
>JAUMHE010000001.1:301546-316067 GCA_032359235.1 Enteromius mattozi | reverse complement strand
CAAGCATTAGAAACGTCTTTCAGAAACATTAAATAAATCTTACTTCAAACTTTTGAAAAGCTGAATATGCAGCTGTATTTACAGTACATGCTTGTATGTGTGTGTTTAGGTGCCTCAGTGATGTAGATGAGTGTCTGAAGAACCCTTGTGGCAATGGCGGTCACTGCCAGAACACGTATGGCTCCTTCAACTGTAACTGCTCTGCGGGCTACAGTGGGCGGCATTGTGAACTCCGCTCCGAAATCCGCAACGAATTTGTTTCCACCTCTTGGAACATCGGCCTGGAGGAAGTAATCGGAATCGTCGTCTTCGTTGCCAGCATCTTCCTTCTCGTCCTACTTTTCGTCGTGGTTCGCAAGCGTATTTGCCGGCGCTCAAAGTCCAAATCTGATGATGACGACAAACTCGGCATAGGCACAGGAGCCTCTCATGCCTTCCTCCATCGCCCGTACTTTGACTCCAAACTCAACAAGAACATCTACTCCGACATCCCGCCGCAGGTCCCTGTACGGCCCATCTCCTACACTCCCAGCATTCCAAGCGACTCCCGCAACAATCTGGACCGCAACTCATTTGAGGGCTCAGCCATACCAGAGCATCCAGAATTCAGCACATTCAACCCCGATTCAGTGCACGGGCACAGGAAGACAGTGGCTGTCTGTAGTGTAGCACCAAACCTGCCTCCTCCCCCACCCTCCAACTCCGTGTCTGACAGTGACTCCATACAGAAGCCCAGCTGGGACTACGACTACGATGGTATGTACAGAAACCATGCTTGTGCTTGTGACTTGTAAGACAATCTATTTTGTAGGCTCCGAAAGTTTGTGTGACTGTTTCCTTCTCCTTGCAGCTAAAGTAGTAGACTTGGATCCGTGTCTAAGTAAGAAACCGGTAGAGGACAGCGCTTGTCATCCTTACAACACCAGAGGCAGCATGTCTGAGGTCCACTCTCTCAGCTCCTTCCAGTCCGAGTCATGTGACGACAATGGTATGTATGGAATAGAATGCATTTGCTTTTACTCATCTTATAGATGACTGATAGATCATAACCAGCCAGTTAAACTGCAGAATATAAGGCAAATACTTCCACCACACCTGCAAACTCTTCTCATTAAAAAAAACAATATATGTATGTGTATACAGTACATACTAATCAACATTTTAGGTGGATCAAAACCTTTCATCAAAGTTGTCATAAAACCTAAAACCAATTCCAGAACCATTCGTTCTTGTCTTAGGACAACTTTGATGAAAGGTTTTGATCCACCTCAAATGCTGATGTATGTGTATGTATGTATGTATATATATATATATATAGTTTATTATTTTATGAAAATGTTTGTTTTTGTCAAAAACCTGTTCTTACAAGGATAATATTGACATTTAAGTTGTCTTTTTTTCACCAGTCCTGTGACTTGGCCACAAACTATGACATAGTTATATGCAAGCTTGATTGATTTTTACTTATCATCTCATAAATAAATCTGTATCTGGTATTTTTTCTGTTCATTCAACATTTTACATACTACTGCACAGTATATACATAGTGTAGAAACTTTACTAGTATTCTATTCCAAACATAATCCAAATCTCTTGCATGCTCTTTTAGTTACAAACCCCTGTACAGTTTTTTTTTTTTTTTTTCAGAACATCTGCTAACCCTCTCTGTCTTTATTTTACTGATGTAACCGAGTGTAAAGGGTGATATGTTTTTGGGTCATGTGTTATGTTGTTTCTCTCTCTCTTCCTTATCGCTGCACTGGGGCTTCAGCTCCCATTTGGATCAAATCTCACCACAGACACCGAGCAAGGTTTTAAATAGAGGCCTGCTCGTAAGTGAACACTCGCCCACGGTGGAAGGAAGCGATCACTAAAGGCCCTGCGAAATTCTCAATGCATAAAAAGAAGAAAGCTTGTCTTTCCTCTAAGCCCCCTCGTCTTTTTCTTTTTCCATCGCCGAGAGCAACTTTTCATACGTTTTTCATCATTCCAAAGCAACATCTGAGAATGACCTATATAGTATCTTTATTAGTTCTCTTTGTGAAATTCATATTTTGGGTCTTTTCTCTTCTTTTTTTCCCTTCCTTTCTTTGTGTCTCTTAATGAAGCCAATGGATGGTTGAAGACATCAGCTCAGAGTGTAAAAGCAGGGTATGAAAAGTACACATGATGGGTCTCCAGCACACATAACACAGTGTTTCTGTTGATCCTGATTACTGTATCTGAAGACCTTTTCACATGACTTATGACAGAACTGTGTGGAACAAACAGTCAAGCTATAGCATATCCATGCACTACTTTTCAGTCAGGCCAAGTCTTCAAGTACAAGTTTCAGCTTTTTATTGTCTGATCAAAGCAACAAATGATTGAGTTGTGTTGAGAAATGTACTGATACTATGGATGGGTCAGGATGCCTTGATGTTTTATTTTAGGATTATTTATATTATTTATTATTATTTTGAATTAGCTCTTTTTTCAAATGTTTGTTTAATAATTTAATATGCTTTTGTCATATTTAATATTTTATAATTTAATTTCAGTTTTAGTACTTATTTCTATAGAAGCCCATTTCCACCACTGAATAGAAAATTTAAAAAAGGTTATTGCAACGTTTTATCTCACAATTCTGACTTTTTTTCTCAGAATTGCGATAAAAAAATTGCAATTTTGACTTATGTTCTCGCAACTGGGAGATATAAAGTCTGAATTGCGAGTTATAAAGTCAGAATTGCAAGATAATTTGTCGCAATTACAAGAAAAAAAGTCAGAATTGCTTTACTTTGTTAATATATATCTCGGAATTCTGACTTTATAATTCACAATTGTGTGATGTAAATTTGCAATTCTGACTTTTTTTTCTCAGAATTGTGAGATATAAACTAGCAATTGCAAGTTATAAAGTCCAATTTTGAGTGGAAAAAAAAGACTAATATGCTCTCAGAATTGCGAGTTTATATCTCACAATTCTGACTTTATAATTCGCAATACTTTTTTGCATCAGTAGTTTAATTAATTAGTTAAACAAAAACTTCCTATTTAAGCATCACTAAAAAGACATTAAATTCTTAACTCTAAAAGAATTCAGATTTTTAAACCTCATCTTTCATTTTGCACAACCTGACGTGAATCATGTGAAAGGGACTGCAGTCACCTAACCATTGACACTTGACCCTCATTTGACCTTTTCAACCCCTGACCTTGACCTAACAACTCCCCCCACTGAATCTCTGATGAAAACGAATGTGTTATATTGAATGGATTATTCATATTTCCTTATGGCCATGTACCCGCGTATTCCTCTAAAGCTTGAACCCTGCTTCTTTCATTTTTCTTCGTCTGCTGGTTTTGGTTTGGGGCCAGAGAGTGTCTTTGTTCTCTTTTATCTTTGAGAATTTTCCTGATCCTTCCTTTCATCACTCTGTTAATGTATGTAATCATGAGCACAACATCAGCCGTCACTCCCACTGTCCTCCACCAGAGCTCAACCCAGACGTGTGCCTTACCGACACAACCAAAACCTCTCTGCCATTAACCCATCCCTTAGATCACACCCTGGCAGAAGCCAAAATCCCATAAATCCAGTTAGTATCTGTTGTTCTGACAGTGCCAGTCAATCAGTTCAACTCCATCAGTTTTGTCAGATGTCAGAATGCAATGTCTCATCGTGAGAAACACTTTCGTCTCTGTTTCCTCTCTCCCTTGCAGTCTTGCCTTCCAGTGTTTCTTTCCTGTCATGTTTACTTCTGAAAAATTAATGTTAGATCTCTCTTATCTGCCCTTTTTACAAGCCTCCCTAGTGACAGTAATCCACCTTGTCAGCTCTGTTGTTGACTCGGTGGAGAAAGAAGGTAGTATTTTGCTGCTTCAATGCTGATTATTGGGTATCTGTGTCGTTAGTATTTGGATGGGTCTCCAAAATGCCATTTTCTTCACCTAAATCACATCTACAAAGACAAAGAAATAAAAAATGACTAATCCCATTTTAAGCAATTCGATCAAATGCCTCATTAGCCAATCAGGTGCCTCATTTGATTTCAGTGGCACATGATTATTCAGCTAATTTGAGGTGGAAAATTGCAATCTTACCAAGAATGAAATCACCACCGTGTTTCTGTGCAAGCAAATGGCATGAAGATCATCTCATACCTTCATGTTTCCTACATTTGTATCCGCATTGTCCTGCACTCTTTTTTTTCCACAGTGTTTTTCGATCTCATAGTATTTGACATTTTCTCTTTCTCTCTTTTCTCTGCAATTTTGTTTGCCTTTTATCTAAAGAGTCTTTCTCGGCTCATGAACACAAGAACCCAAGAGGTGATTTATTTTTGCTTTGTACAATTTGCCTGAAGCCTAATTTGTTTTTTGTTTTTTTTGTTTTTTTTTGTTTTTTTGGCTTGGTTACACCCTTCAGTATAACAAAACCCTGCATGTCCACAAAGTCTGTGACAAAAATAGTGTGTCTTTTTAAATTAACTCTTGGTATTTAGAAACGAATGGGACCATTTTTGTCACAGCTTTGTGTGATGAAATTTGTTTGTGTGTGTTTGCGTGTGAGAGTGTTTCCAGTTTAACTTGGTGTCATCTCCCAAAAATGATCTCAGAATTCATAAAAATAACCAGAAAACACTCACACTAATAATATCATGTGGATAAATGGATCTTTGGAAGTATTGACTAACTGTCATATTCTCAAGGTTGTTCACAAACAATAGTCATATTAAATGTAAATGTGTGGTGTGTGTATTTGTGTGCACTCCAGTAATGTTTGTGCTGTGATGAGTGATCTGCATTGTGTTGGTGTGATACTGACATTGCATGCTGTTGGTTTAAATGACTTGGCTGGTATTAACTGAGTGGTTTGAAGTCAATTCAACTTCTGTTCACAGAATAAATTGCAAATATTACTGTTCAGTATAGAAATAAGTGCATGTTCTTCTAAATTAAAACATCTTTATGATGTAACTTAACGTTAGTGTAATAAAAGTTATGCCAGAAGCTTTAAAAGAAGGGATTGGTGTTTGTTATACTACTGTATCTTTTTCACAGTTTTTCCGGGTATTCTGTGTTCTTGCTATTATACTCTAGGGGCGCTATTACGCATCTCATGAGTGAGTTTAGAATCAAAAACACGAATAAGGATATGTAAGCATATGCATATGAAAAATAATGAATATGCAGATGTGATTTTCTCAGCTTTTTGCTCAAATTTAGCTTTTTTTTTTAATGAAATATACCTACATTCAGTTATTCAGTTAAAAACCAATGCTTGAAGCTAGAATAAAATGGATGCATGTTCAAATACAGTGAAATATTCTAGGGGCCATGAAATTTTTGTCAAAATCCTCAAAAATGCTAGCGGTGGCTGGCAACTTTTTTCAAAAATACTAGTGGGAAAAGAGTTCATATTAAGTAAAATAGGTTATGAATGCCATTTTCAAAACTATTGACCTCTCCGAAGTTTAATTGACCCCAGCCTTTTTTTCAGTATGTAACCCAGGGGTGGGGAACGTCGGTCCTGGAGAGCCGCAGCTCTGCAGAGTTTAGCTCCTACCCTAATTAAAACTCACCTGTCTGTAGCTTCCAAGTAACCATTCAGACCTTGATTAGCTCGTTCAGGTGTGTTTGATTAGGGTTAAAGCAAAACTCTTCAGGGCTGCGGCTCTCCAGGACAGAAGTTCCCCACCCCTGGTGTAACCTAATCTAATCATTTTTTATTTTTTTTTTTTTTTTTTGTTTCGTATTGTGGCACTGTGATATTTATTATTAATATTTTTCTGACAGGCTATCATTGGGACACATCTGACTGGATGCCGAGCGTTCAACTTCCTGGAATCCAGGAGTTTCCTCAGTATGAGGTAGTGGAGGCCCCACCCACCCTTTACAGTGACCCCGCCCTGCTGGACACAGACTATTATCCTGGCGGATACGACATCGAAAGTGACTTTCCTCCCCCTCCCGACGACTTTCCTTCCCACGATGACCTGCCCCCTCCTCCACCCGTGCCAGAGTACGGAGAGCGCTACGACACATTGCAGCCCGCCACGCGAGCGTTAAACAGCACCCCCTCTAGTCCCGGAGGCACCGGAATACGCCAGCGCCCGCCCTTATCCCAACTCTACAGCCTCACCCAATTCCTTCCCCACCACCATTACTCATCAGACCCCGAACCCCAGACCAACCCCACCAGCACCATCACGTCATCCTCCACCGGAGGTTACCGGCGTGGAGGATTCCCGCTGGGCTACGGCTGTGACTTCGATCCTCCTGCTGCCGATAACATGTCACTGTCGCTGTACACGTCCACGGCGTCCTGCTCAGACATGTCCGCCTGCTGCGAGGAGTCAGAAGTGATGATGAGCGATTACGAGAGTGGTGGAGAGGAGGAGGGAGGGCAGTTTCAGAGGCTCGTCATACCGCCACTGGACTCTCAACATCAGCAGCATACTGAAGTCTGACACTGGATCCAGAATAACAAAAGTGCCTAAATGAAACCCTGCTACAGGAGACTTGACTGTGTGTTTAAACCATAACCACACCACATACACAGTACACAAACGTAGTCTTACACTTAAAGTAAATGCCAAACATCCAAACGCACACGTTGTATACATCTGTATCTCACTTGAGAGAGAGGTTTTGAAAAGACTTGCTTAAACAAGAGTTCTCTTGGCTAGCTCTTGCGGGCTGTTATTAATATTATTATTATTTAACAGTATTGGGAGAACATTAGACTTGGCTGTGCCATTAAATAATACATTGATCATCATGCACAAGATCATGCTGAGATGTACAATTCACAAAGAAAATATAACTGATATATTGTCATGGATATTGGGAGAAAAGCATAATTTCAAGCATCAAGGTGATATCTGTATTTATATAGATATAACCATGCAAACTGATTTTTTATACAATCCTCATTCATTTGTAATGTAAATTTTAATGTACAGTTTTGATTTCAAGGTTTTATTAGGTTTTTGTAGATATGTTTTGCTTTTTTTTTTCAAAAAAGAAAGACAGGAAAAAGTAGTGTACCAACTCAAATGGTGTGTCATTATCAGCCTTACTGTATGTTCATTCACAAGCAAAGAAAAAAAGCATAAGAATCTTTAAAAATAAAAATAAAAAAAATCTCAAGGTTGTGAATGTGTGATCGTCATAACATGTTCATTTCTGAAAGACGTCTGCATATTCTTGTGACGTGTTATGTTTTCTTTTTTTTTCTTTTTTTTGTTGTTTGTAAATTGTGACTTTGGAACATCTTTATTTTTTGACCATGAAAATGGGACCCAATATATTTATAGTGCGAGATTATTCACGGACATGTGACTTTTTCAGGGTCTGCGTGTGTGTGAGCAATGCTATGGTCTTGTTTGATGATTTTTATTAAATACTGCCACTAGCTTAACTGCTTTACTACTGGCAATAAATTATTCTCTAAAATGGGTGTTTGTCTTGCACGCATTTATTTACTTTTCATACTTGAAATACTTCACATTTACAGTATAAAGGGAGATCAATGCTTGAATGTGTTGATCTGTTAGAGCATGCTGTGTTGAGAGCAATTTAGAGGCATTGTTTTTGTCAGCAACTGTGAAAGCAACAAGAAGGGAAACAAACATCTTTAGGGACCCTTAGTTACAGTTTATTTGATTTTCTATGGATTTTAACAGCTCCATTATGGCATGAAAGTAATTAAATAATAACTGTTTAACGTTTTTGAAAGACATTTCTTATTCAAGCCTGCATTTATTTGATCAAAATACTTAATATTTTATAATCATACAAATGATTCCCATTTATTAACCAGCAAAAAACTTTCACCCAAGTTTTATAATAGGCTAATAACCATTAATGATTTCTAGCAAACCACACAAAAGCAGAACCATTACAACGGAAAAAGTAGCCATATAGCCTACTCTTTGAGCTACAAGAATGCATTTAAGCTTTAATAAGTACATTGATTACAATTGATCAACTTAACATGAACTGAGTATTAATTTTGTATGATATGATTAGCCTCATATGAATTTTAAAACACTAAAGCAACCAGGTTACACAGCTCTTCTCTTTCTTCCATGATGTTTGACGGATTAAAGTTAATTGTAGCAAACAAACAGCCTTTCAGGGTTCGTTTTTGGATGGATAGATTGATTTTGGTCTTACCACAACCAAAGACACTTATTCATGATACTGAGCATGACCATGCACTACAGTCCCAATGATGAGCATGATGAGCTCATCACGGCCCTCCTCGCAGGTCGCTGATGGGCTATAATGGAGGTGGAAGATCTTTTGAGCTCATCATCTAAGAAAGAGTGTGGGGACCTAATTTCAGGCCAGGGAAAGAGTGGAGGCCCCGCAAGGAGAACCTGCTACTCCTTAGTACCAACGGGGAGAGCTTGTGCCTGCCAGGTCCCCTGAGGATGACCAAGAGGAAGTGCCTATGCCAGGCTCATTCCCTGCAGCGCCACTAGTACCCACCTTGAGCAAATTGGAAGGACCAGTGCCTATCTTGTCCCCTGAGGAAGCGCTGGTGGCAGATGGGTCTTCAAAGGGAGCACTTGTGCCTGCCAGGCACCAACTGAGGGGAAAACTGAAAATTCCCCAAAACATGAGACTTTATCTGAAAAAGGCTTCCATCTTGACACCCTTGCCACTAATGCCTGCCAAGTCTCAGAAAGGAGCAGCAGTCCTTGCCTCATCCTGTGGAGAAGCACCTGTTCCCACCAGGTCCCCAGAGGAAGCTCCAGTGCCTTCCTCAGCACCAGTGTCTAAAGAAACACCAGTGGTGTCCTCGCCTCAAGAGGAAGAATCTGTTTCCACCTCGTTCCTTGAGGAAGCACTCATGGCAGAACCTGTGCCTGCCAGACACCGACTTGAGGAGAAAATTAAAGTCTATGAAAATATAAGACTTTTTCTAAAAAAGGGATGTCATTTTGAAACCCTTGCTCCTAAGGCCCCCAAATGGGCCGCCACCAAGGCCTGCTAAGACTGCAAAAGGAGCAGCAGTGCCTTTCTCATCTGCTGGGGAAGTACCTGTGCTCGCCTTATCCCCAGAGGAAAGACATGTGCCCACCTTGTCTCAACCGAAAGCAAATGTGCCTGCCTCATCCCAGGAGGGTCCACCAGTGTCCACTGAAACCACTGAGAAAGTACTTGTCTCTGTCAGGTCTCCAGAGAAAACACCAGTGCCTGTCTCATCCCAAGAAGGAGCACCACTGCATCCTCAAAGGAAGCACCTATGCCTGCCATGTCCCTCAGGGGTTCACCAGGACTCTCTGTGTCTCTGCAGGGAGCAACCAAGTCCACTTTGGAGTTCCTCCTTTCTTTCAGTTTTCCTGCTGCTCTTTAAACAGGAAAGTGCTGATGTGGTTCAGCCAACTCCACACAAAAAGTGTGTGAGAAAAGACCCCATAGACTCTCTAGGTTTCCAGCGCATCTACTTTTTATTTAAATTTATTTAAAAAAAAAAAAAAAAATATATATATATATATGATATCTCTATTTAAAATCCTTAAATGATATGAAGTGATATGTATTTAGATTTTGTCTAAGAAACTCTTATTAAACCTGCCTGTGAATTACATTATGATATCTGTTCTGTCAACAGGACAGTGAAGATGTGATCCAGCTAACTCTGCAAAAGAAACAAGTTTGTGGGTAAAGGACCCAAGGATGACTGAAGATACCATAGCATTAATGAGAGAACAGCACTTTGCATATATAAATAAATAAAATGTAAAGCAATACAATGTGTAATATATATAAACACATTAATGCAAGGTATATATATATATTTAATAAAAAACATGCAAAAACATGTCAAATTAATGAGTCTTTCATGTTTAGCTCATAACTCAAAGGCTCCTTTTCCCTTTTCATGTGTAAGAAGCCATCTATCCAGCAGAGGGCGATGTTGTAGCGCAGTAGATAAGGGCAAAGGCTTCGACGTACCTTAGTCAAATAGTAGTTGCAACCCCATAGCAACTACTACACCCAAAGCCCGAGCACACTTCCTGGATGCTGAGTAACCGCTTTGTCGTCGGAATCCTGTACATGACAAGCTTGTCCTAACAGGCTATCCTCACGTATTTGGTAAGCATCGACTTTATTGTTTTCAAACGTAGGTTTTTAAGTGTTGTGTTTTGTCAGACTTCACTTGTTTACCGTTTGAACATTCATAAGCAGACAAAGAAACGCCATGCATACGGATGCATAGCTTTAATATTTATATATATATATATTAAATAGACACGCTGCATTGCAATAATCACTTTGATTCACTTGTGCACGAGAGTAACGTTAGTTCATTGTATAGACAATCGGAGTTCTCAAATGTGTTATTATGTTCATCCTGCATTAGCAGGGCACGTGTGGAACTTGACCTTCATTACAATGGCTGTGTGTTAAAACCTCCAGAGTCCACACCTAGAGTAGAGCGCGTTGCGAACTCGCTTGTTTGGAACACACTATCTAGATAGACAGCTCGCGAGGTTTTGATACACAGCCGTTGTGTGAATTATCTACAGCTGTAAGAGGTCTTACTGGTTTTGACTTTGCTCCTTGATATATTGCAGACGCTGCTTTTATAAAGTAACGTTAGGCCTACTACACCATACCCAAGTCTTTTTTTTTTTTGCACAGCTGTTAAAGGGTGGTTGACGTCGAAATGTGTTTATCTCCTCCCGTGCAGCTTCTCATTGGCTGGTCGAGCGAGTCGACAACAACAATAAAATCATCCATCCGGCGTGAGGGCGCGGTTGTCATTCTGCCGGGAGCCCGTTACAACACGCTATAAGTCCCCAGATACACTTCCAACAGCTCCAGAGACGATTTTATCTTTAAAAAAGTGATCGTTAAACGTTTGGAGATGAACGGAGACTGCGTGGACGCGCGGCGCCAGGACACAACAGAGTAAGATTATCTTCACTACTGTTGCTATGTAGCTTTCGGAAGTGGTTGCCAGTTCAAAACAAACACAGTATTGAATTTACTAACGCTTGCTTTTCTTTTTTTTACCATGCTGTTCATACATGTAAACTGACCTGCTTGTTTATAGCATTTAGGCATAATAACGTCAATTTAACGTTTCTCTATTATTTATATTAACATATGTGACCTTTTAAAATACATCATCTGAAAGCTGAATAAATATCTTTTTATGGACCCTTTTCACAAGACTGTGATGACGCGTTTAACGGTCAACAGCATCGTAAATCCTTAAAAGTTTTTATTATTTGTATTTTTAAAAAAATGTATGCACATTTATAACACCATTCTTTGTATTATATTACTTTTGTATCAGATTACAAAAAGATAGTTTATGCTAATGCGAGTGTGTTTCTAATGCAGCGTCTATGAGAGGAATGGTAAATTTCACATCGTTCTCTCTTTTGACTGCCGTTATCAGCCTCACTCTATTTTTTTCTTTTTATTGGAAGTCAGGAAAAAACACTATCGTGGAGTTTTTCTTTTGCTATTTGAGCAAATGGGAATGAAAAAATATATATTTGTGGTACCTCACTGCTATTCAAGTTTACCTAACTAAGACGAGTTCCGCTGCGGAGAAACCCGGAATGGGTTTGTTGGCATAGGACAATATTTGGCAAAGATATAACTATTTGAAAATCTGAGGGTGCAAAAAAATAAAAAATATTGAGAAAATCGCCTTTAAAGTTGTCAAGATGAAGTTATCAGCAATACATGTTATTAATCAAAAATTAGGTTTTGATATAGCCTATTTATGGTAGGAAATTTACAAAATATCAAAACAGAACTTGATCTTACTTAATATCCTAATGATTTTTGGTGTAAAATGAAATACATTTTAATATTCCTGAATGGCATCTGTTTGTCCAGTGCTGGTAAAGATGGGGCATCAGGAGAGCAGGCCATGCAGGTTGATGCTAAGGCTCAGTCACATGCCTTCAGATACAGTCTGAACTACCCCAGCATTGGCCACTGCATCATCATCAATAACAAAAACTTTAATCGCAGTACAGGTAAGACTTGTTTTATAATGTTGAAGGTGTTGTTTTTGTGAAAGTTGTCAGTTCAATGCTCATCAAACTCAGATCATTGTTTAGATGCATTTATCTTATGAACAGAATAGACTCTAGGCACTTTTGTACCAATATCAAAATTCTTGCAGATGAAGGAGATTGTTAATATTTTAATGGCCTGTAATTGTTCAATGACCAGTATTAAATATTGACAATTGAGTCCAATATTTGTTAATAGTAGACTAATAGTATCTATTAATACTATCTATCTATTTCACTATCAGTAATCAATATTTAATGAAAATATTATGCAGTATTGGGCATATTTGTCATGTTAACCTTTTTTATGTGTTTTTGTTTTATTTCTTTGCCTTTTTATGACCTGTTCTTCGCTTCTTTCAGGCATGAACCAGCGGAACGGTACTGATGTAGATGCAGGAAATGTAATGAATGTGTTTCGGAAGCTAGGATACACTGTGAAAGTCTACAACGATCAGACAGTTGCACAGATCATGCAGGTTTTAACAGCAGGTATGGTGCATTCAAATAAATTATTATACTCTGTCTCAGCTCTTTACCTCAATATGAATCTTAAAATCCCAAGAATGCTCTCTCTCTCTCTGTGTGGGCGGGTTTGTTTGCATCTCCTGTAGTCACGTGACCCATTCTGTTTACTCCACTGTGCTGGCAGGCAAGAACAGCCGGGAGCCTATATGAATTGAATAGCGCCAGAATGAGTTTTAAGGCAAAAGAGTTCACTGTATATAACACAACTTAATAGATTAAGCGTAACAGATGCCCCTGGAGTGTTTTTTTTTTTTTTTTTTTTTACGTGAATCAATAAAGGAACAGATAGATTTCCTGACCTGCAGTATCCTGATGTAATAGAAGTAATTGTTAATAATTAAAAGAGGCCTGTTGGTGTTATAACTGAAATATTACAGAATTACTCTTAATCAGTTGGCTGTACCCTTTTGAACAGTTGTAAGTATACATGGCTGTCTGCTGTTCTATCACAGTGGCCCGTGACGACCACAGCCGTTGCGCTTCGTTAGTGTGTGTAATGCTGAGTCATGGAGATGAGGGAGTGTTTTACGGCACTGATACTTCTGTGGAGCTCAAGACATTAACTAGCCTTTTCAGAGGAGACCGCTGCCCATCGCTAGTGGGAAAGCCTAAACTTTTTTTCATACAGGTATGTCCGGAATTTTTGCTGTACTCGCATGTGTGTGCATTAATATGAGTGTGAGGGTTTTTTCCTGGGTTGATGTTTATAAGCTGGCTTGGAGCGCTTGATTCCACTCTTGAGATTTACTCTGGCTATGTTTATTTAGGCTTGTAGAGGTACGGAACTGGATCCTGGTGTGGAGTCTGACAGCTCAGATAGTTCTATGAGGATTCCCGTGGAGGCAGACTTCCTCTATGCGTACTCTACTGCACCAGGTACAGACACGCACAAACCACTCTCATGCTTCCTGAGAATCGTGGCCCGTATTCATGAAAAATCTAAGAGTGCTAAGAGTTGCTCCTAGTGAGGGAATTCTAAGAAAATTCTTAGAAATGTGAGTGTTTCCTCTTAGGATTAAAGAAAAGGTAAGTAAAAAACTAATTCAGAAAGCATCTTAACCCTTAAAGACGTCTTAAGGTCCGAAATTGTTAGGAGTACGAACAAGGACTTTTAAGACACTTAAGAGTTTCTTTAGCAGTGGAGAAAATGGACGAAAGCTGAAGAAGGAGAAGAAATGTTGCACACAATGCATGACAGTGAGTTAATAAGACGCTACACATTAGATCGTGCAGGGATCATGTTTGTGACCGATCTTACTAGAGACACACTAACATCTCCGACACCGGGCAGAAATGCCTAGTGTCAAAAATGGAAGTAATCACTACATTAACTACATTAACATATTTAGCAAGTGGAAAAATGCATCTATGCAGTAGGGATGATTTGGGTCTGTCACAACCTGCTATAAGAAAAGTGATCACCCAAACAATTCAGAAACGTATTGTGTCGCACGTTACAAGTAAAAAATATAGTATAAAGTCGGCAACACCTAAGCTCCAAAAATATCAAAAAATATTTATTTATTAAAACAACTTTAAACTTCACTTTAAAATGTGACGTTTCTGATGAGGAGCCCGTGTGCTCGAAACGTCACATACGCTATGCGAAAGTTGTTTTAATAAATAAATATTTTTTGATATTTTTGGAGCTTAGGTGTTGCCGACTTTATACTATATTTTTGACTTGTTACTTTTTAGTCGAGCACACTTTTGAGACTGATGTGCGCACTTTTGTTTTATTGTTGTCGCACGTAACAAGTAAATAAGTATGACAGTATGGTAAAAATAATAAAATATATACTGTATATATACAGCTCTGGAAAAAAATAAGAGACCACTGCAATTTACTCCTAAATCAGTATCTATCTGAGAATTCTAAGCTCTCTAAGCATTTCATGCCAGTCTTTGTTAAATTTCTACACAAACATACTTCATTCTGTTTATTGAGG
>JAUMHE010000001.1:283871-301446 GCA_032359235.1 Enteromius mattozi | reverse complement strand
AACTACTGTTCCTCTTTAAAGGAATAGTTTAATCATCTTAAAAATTTGTCCACCCTCAGGCCATCCAAGATGTAGATGAGTTTGTTTCTTCATCAGAACAGATTTGCAGAAATTTAGCATTACATCACTTGTTCACCAATAAGTTTTCTGGCCAAAGTATAACTCCATAATTCATATCACTTCCTCCAGTTAAAAAGTAAATAAATGGTACTTGATCTGTAAATATTTCTCTCCTGGTTCAGATCAAACAACTTTTTCAACTAGAAAAAATGAATATTATGGATATAGGAATGGTATAAAGTTAAAAATGTCTTAATTATGGATTTTGTTACAAACATGCAGCTTTTCAGATCTTTTAATTTTTTAATCTTTTAATGCATTCAACAGCATTTACGTCCAACTTACATCAAGCTTATTTCACCAGTTAATGACAGACACAGATCTCACCACTATAGACCACATCTGTGTTTTTCTACAATTTTCATTCTTCATATGAATCTCATTATTTCACAGAAGTTAGCCTTTCATAAGCTAGAAATAAAGGCAGTGCAGGCTTGATTATGGTCTGAAATGGGCTTGGCCATGTTTGAACTCTTTCTAGCTGAACCACACCTTAAGCTTTCTATAACAAGTTTAAAAGCGGAGCAGCACCTCATACAAACCATTTTCCATAGAAGCCCAGAGGGCAGATTTGGCTTTTGTGAAAAAGAAAGACCTACAATAGAAATGGAAGATCTGAAATTTGAGACAGGCGCTTTTATCTGTAAAATTGTTAAATATATTAAATAACAGATGAGAACAAGTTTTGATTGGTTATCACAGCAACAGATGTTATTCTGGATTGGGGCAACTATTCTCAGTGGATTGCTCCCCTTTTACTTTGATATTAGTGGAAAAACTATAACAGATTCTGGCAAAATGGTCTGCGGAGTATGCAAACTGTCAACACAAAAAACAAGAAGTAAAAAATTCTAAGCAATCTTAACCTTGAAAGAAGGTTAATGCGACCACGAAACCGGAAGATGCAGAACAAACTGTCTGCATGAATATGAGAAAAACAGAAGGAAATGAAAACAGCATAACCTCAGACTGCTAGACCGCCAAAATTCCAAACATTCCTGACCACATCTGCTGCTCATATACAACAACTCTACAGTTTAAAACCACAACATATTCACACACTATCACTTTTTGTTTCACACTCACACACACAAATGCATTTAACTGATTTGACCAGGAGAATGACAGTCAGACAAACTGTGAGAATACTGGCTGGAATGCCACAATATTGAAAAATATATTTGTTTAAAAGTATTTAATGCAAAACCTAGCCTATATCTGACACTAATTCGTCACTTATGCTTTTTAAAACACAAGAACGTGTGAATTGCTTTTAAGTACATTTTAATAACTTACATAAACATAATTCCCCTGATGTGATTATGATCCAAAAATAAGTCCATCTTTCAGCATCAACGAAATGAGGCCAAATTAACCGTGTTAAGAGGTCTTCTTGTCTGTAAACCTGTTGCATAACCATGTTCTATTTGGATGTTCTCTTTGAACCTTTAATAGACCAAGTTTTCTTTTTTTATCTTTTTGCATCAAATAATTTGCATGTCGTGCATCGCAGGTTAAATAGTTTAGGATGCCGCCTATAAATGTGTGATACTGGCCAGTGATATGTGATATGGAAAAGCAAATGGGAGGTTACACAACAAGAAGTGATGCCACAACGTGCCGTGGACAAGAGCTGCATTGTTTCCATGTCCGATTCCGTTCTGTATTAGCTAATTAACTAACAATACAGCGCGCGGAGCACCGCCAAGCGTCTCCAAACACGCTCCATCTCCGCCCCTCTCTTTGTCTTCACACGATCCTCCGCTGAACTTCAGCCATCTCTGATAGAGGAGTGCCAAGGAAATGCATGTTGAGTTAAAGAAAATATTTTAGCATTCTGTATGTTTTTCTGCTAAATACACAACATATGGAAGCGCTCTTTTCTGCGCTCACTCAGGCTTTGCGCTGTTCAATTCGTGATTGATTTCTTCCTTGGAGTCGGGTCTTTTCAATGAATCGGTTGAACCCGTTTTAAAAAAAAAATCAACCTGCGTGATTCGATCACGATTTGGACGGAATGGGCCTAACAAATCAATTCATTTTTCCTACTACATTAAAATGAAGTCCGTAATTACAAAACCGATTTGGTCGATTATGAGCTGATGGAGGATTTTGATTGATGGGGAAGTTACTTTTGATAGCTTTAATATTAGAAATTACACCGATAAAACGCACTGGAACTGTATGAGACAGACCAGAGCAAAATGTAATATTATGTATTATTAGGCTGTATATTACTTACAGTAGGGGTAGTATTTATTATGCAACAATTGCACATCATAAGTACTATTGCATTGGAACTGGTTGAAACGAACTGTTCAAAAGAACCGATCGAACCAAATGAGTCTGACTTAATTCTTCCCGCCGGTACGCTACTCTGCTTCAAAAAGAACTCGCTGTCTAAAAAACATCCCCAAACGTGGCATCATCATCATCATCATCATCACTGTATTTATCTGAGCATGCATATGAGGTTGAGCAGATGTAGTGACGCACAAATTGCATTTGAACGCTTTTCTCCGTGATATATTTATTGATGTGCGCGGTTTGGGTGTTTTCAAACGTAATTCATTTCAATCTAATATTATCAATCCAGCCAAGATTAAGGTAGAATTGCACAAACCTGAATGGTGTTACTGTAGCGTCCGCACAGCTGTTATTTGGAGGCGTGTATGGCTCTCCGAGCTGTCTTCAGATAGGAAACCCGACGCTCGACCAATCAGAACACTCGTTTCATATCTTTACGCTTACGAAGTGAAAGAATAAGTTTAATTGGTTATTTTTAGCGCAATTTGCATACGCACTGTTATGATGGTGATAAATATAGCTGAACTGCGATGTTCACCAATAAAGCAAGATGACGCTTCGGATTTTTTCTCTATACACCATGAGGTTATAAATATGTGTTGCAAAAATATGAGAAAAGTACCATCTAGCTACATGATCAACCTTCTCTGTTGACCATATATTGTGTTTTCATAAACTTTATTCCTAGTAATTAGCTTTATTAGTCTACAATTTATGCATTTTTATTTTAAACTTACTTAAACTTTCTCTTTCTTTTTTTCCTTCCAACAAGTTTAGTTTATTTCTACAATAGATATGTCTCCCTCTAGTGAGCAAAGACGGCGTCATGACTAGCGTTCATGTTTAGGATACATTTATTAGGGGGAAAACGAGACCCAAAGAAAGCTCTGCTTCGCCTTTTAAAATTCTTTCAGTGAGCAATAGATTTATATTTCATTTCAGACGATTTTTTGAATATTAAGGATGCTCTATTGTGATGCTCGAACAATGCTGAATGTCTCGTGTGAAGTGATGCAGAGGAGACTCACGGTGGCGCGCGAAGCTAAAGGATTGTGTGTGTCTCTGGCCTGGGGTCACCACGGGTCACTGCCTCTCGCATGACAACACATCGTCTGGAGGATCAACATTTTTTCCCATCAACGTAGGAATTTCAAATCTAACAAATGTGCGCAACAGACTAAATGACAAAAGTTTATAGTATGCGTATTATAGGGTTGCAGATGCAATTGCAGCTACAAAAACCTATAGTAACTAAAATAAAGAGCTAATTAAACTAATAATGTCGAAACTATTGTTTAATCATATTAATAATTATTGAACAATCATACTAACAAAAATTCATAAATGAATAAACATTTGTAATAGTACTGAATTCAAATTATTTTTAAGACAATGCATGGATTCGAAGTCGATGGTGAAATCTCCACACGATGGCGCTTTGTATTTAGTAGTAATTAACCAATACAGCTAAATCAGGCTTTATATGTTTTCTAATCAAGTTCTGTTGTTTACAGGCAAACAACATTATGTAAATGATCAATATTGAATAAGACCATTTAATCATTTTTAATCCACATATAATTATTACACTTGAAAAAAGTGATGCTTTATCTAGCAAAAGTTAAACTACAAAAAAAAAACAAATTGTAAAGGCGTAGCACGGGGCAATGGGCAGGACTTCTTAAACCACTCTTTAAAAGATTTGCCGTAGCAACCCTTCACACAAGCGAAAGCATCCTGTCCGAGAAAGCCCAGACTGGTTAGTCTGTCTGTGAAAAAGTCTTAGGTTGGTTGGGAAATAAGGCGAACTGTACTGCTGTAATCAGGGTGACATGCATGACTGCGCTCCTCTAATTCTCTTTCACATGGATAGATCCTTACAGACTGAGTTCAGCTTTCAGGTAGCCCCTCTTAAAGACTGTGATCCCCATACAGAAGCATGTTTAGACAGCTTTAAACAGCTATATGGCACAGCAATGGAACACTGATACGACAATTAGTAGATTTTATGACTTTTATCGGATACAAACACCTTTACTCGGACTGATACTTTTTAAAAAATAAATTGTACTAATACTTTTCACCATTCATTATTCCATTTATTAGCATTTTTAGTTAGTATTACAATTGCAAACGTTTTATAGGCCTAATATTAATTACCTGTATATGGAAATGGGGAAAAACAACAACAACAACAAAAACATTAATAAATCTTGTAATTCAGAAAAAAAATCTTGTAATTTAGAGGGCTTTTAAATTGTTTCATTTTGCAGCTTAACATGACATTCATAAATATCAAAGCATTTTTAAAAATGTTTAAAAGGTAACACACGCGCTGTAAACAAACCAAAAGAGGTAAAAAATAAATAAATAAAACAAATCAGAGGAGTTGGGTTAGATTGTAGTTTTTACTGTTTATATTTTAATTTGAAAGTACATTTTTTATATAACGTCTATCGTTATTAGCATTAAATATGGGATGAACATGTTGCGCACAATGATGCTTTGGTGCAGCTTTGTGCATTCTTTTTATCTTTAAATGTTTCTTCCAAAAAAACAAACAAAAAAAAAAAAACATGAAAGCAAAATACCAGCTCATTCTTAAGACGTTATACAGTAATCTTTTGTATTGGGTTGTTTGGTGTAATGTTGGACAATTAAATTACATTGTGATAGGAGAAAATTCTGTTGACGTATTGCTCTACTTCAATGCACAACACACTTTTATAAAAAAACAAAAAGAAAGAAAGAAAGAAAGAAAAAACATAAATAGTCAAACTACAGAACTTAAGAATCCGAAAGCAAGTTAAAAAGGTTTGTTGTGTCGGCTCCAAAGAGCGTTTGCATAAAATCTTGTGGTAAATTCAACAATAAAAGTAATGGGATTTTATGCTTTAGTCTGTTTCACTGGTGATTTTCTTTTGCGCGCCGTATAAAAAGTCTCCGTTGCTTTGGATATCCAAATAAGGCTTGAATTCTTTAAAAGAAAAAAAAATCCTCACATCTTTGATTTTTCCCTCCATGATGCAACACGATCTTGCACTTTAAAGCATAGCCAACCTTCAGGATTAAAACGTTCCCAGTGAAAAAAAAGCAGAAGATCCAGGCGTTTTGGCGCATGAAGTCCGAGGCTGGGAGCCTGGGAGAGCACAATAAACCTGTTGTTAACCTTGCTGTGAAAATATGTTTGATGAAAACAGCCAATTGTTGTATGAAATGTATTCAAGTATAAAATAATGCCCTTTGTTGGGCACAAACTTGAGCAATGTGGGGGTACAAAAGTCCCCTGTGGCATGAATTGCGCTTTGGCGTCGCCACTTGGCGCGTTACCCAGACCCCTCTATACGCGATTGTTTCTTTCTTTCTAATGACATTTACCGGATCAAAACATGCTGTTAATTCGATCAGAAAGCTTCACCCTTCACAACAATACCAGAATAATTTCTCCCAAAGTTTGTTAAGTTGACCGAAATTAGGCAAATGAATAGAGGTCTCCAGGCGCAGGTGACGGAGAATAATGCGCGTCAGGACCAGCTGCATTCTTCTTTATTTCTCCTTTTCTTTTCTTTCACTGCATTATTAAAATTTAGGCCAATGAAACTATTCATTCCGCTCAATAGACATTTTCTTATAGGATAATAGGATACAAATTGAGCCCCTCTGAAGAGAATCCAGCGGTGGGTAACCCTCGTGTGCCAAAGACGGCTGGAGTCTCTAACATGGTCGGAGGGGCCGCTCGTGTGCCAGGCCGGGTCCCCACACCTGCCGAGGCCCCTAACAAAACTAGAGAATGTAAACAAAAACCCGGCCGTAGCCCATGAAAGATGGACGTGTCACCAAGTCGTGTGAGAAACGCCGCGAACAAACGGGGGGACTCCGTCTCCAAAAGGTCTCCCCTGAACTCGGCGGAACAGCCTATTATGTGCTTACTTAATTACTATAATAACAGTAGACAGGCTTTAAACCTGAGACGGGCTTGGGATGGAAGTTAAGATGGCTTGCTGGGACCCATAAACAGGCGATCGTGTGAGAAACGCGAAGTGGAACAGAAAGAGACGCCTTGTTCCGGGGGCTTTGTTTTCATTGCGCGCGCTGCGCTGCGCTCGCGAGGGAGCGAGTCATCTCCAGCAAGGCCTGTTACTATGCAAATAATATTCTACAACCCATCACGTGTCTTTAGATAGGCCACGTGGATTAACAAAGTAGGTCTGCCCCCCGCTAGCCCACAGCTTCAGGTTTTACTATTTCTTTAACTGATCCTAAGTGCACACATTAACCAAAAGCTTGCCTTTAATCCTATGGAATAATTTAGGGCCATGAATGAACGAGCGCTTTATAAGCGACTGCCTCCAGTCAGCCCATCTCAGTCTGAAGCGTCTGGAAACAGGAGAACCTACTAGTGTAGCTACAAGTTTCACAATTCTAGCATTTCTTTAAATAGTTTTTTTTCACCAAATGATGGCGTCTAAGATGAAGGATCGCAAGGTATGTGGATACTTTAGTGGCGCGCACATGATGCCATTAACTTCATACAGTCCTAATACCTCTCTAATGTTTTATTTAGCTTTTTCTACTGCTATTATAACTAACTGACATATTTTGCGTGATGTTAGTTTTTCCAGAATTGCACAATATTTATATTTTCTACCGAAACAAGCATTTCAGCATTGCTCGCGCGCATTTTCAGAAGACTACACAATGATATAGACCTAGATATTACTTGATTTCCCTGGTCTTGCATTAGATGCAAGCCGTAGTTTTATATTAATTGAATTAATTATATGGTAACTGTATTGCCGTTTTGTATGTTTTGCGCGCATGGAAACAGAGCGCTGCGCGGCTCTCCATATGACTCATATTTATATGACAAAAATAATTTTAGGTATGCCATTTCATCGAACGAATAGATTGTCTTCCCGAGTTACATTATTACTTCATATATGCTTTTAACATTAAGTAAAACTTATCCAGCACACAATGCAACCAAGTTTATTTTGTGTTTGGCAGTGGCACTTTTCATCCCTTATCTCACTATTATCTTATTATGTTCTCTTCCCACAGAAAACCCCTGTTTCTCACAAAGTCATTGAGAAAAGAAGAAGAGACCGAATCAACAGATGTCTAAACGAGCTGGGAAAGACAGTTCCTATGGCGTTGGCTAAACAGGTGCGCAGTTGAAACATTCAAGTTTAAGTGCTCTAAGTGCCCATGTCTGCATTAATTGTTAGTGTAATTATGATGACCGACAGACTTCGTATATTAAAACAGAATTCTGGGAAACTGGAGAAAGCAGAAATCCTGGAAATGACTGTGCAGTATCTGCGCGCGCTCCACTCTGCAGACTTCCCGCGCGGGAGAGAAAAAGGTGTGTAAGAAATACTGAGAAACGACTCGACATACATTAATCTTACCAGATTTAAATACATCTATTAACGCATTTAAATACGATTATTCGCTCACATCGTGAGAGTAACGTTATTCCGTTTTAAAAACATCAAATCCAGCCCCTTCTTCCCTGCTGATCTCTAACAACGTTGATTGTTTTCGCAGGAGAACTGCTGACAGAGTTTGCTAATTATTTTCACTACGGCTATCACGAGTGCATGAAGAACCTCGTTCACTATCTGACCACCGTGGAGCGAATGGAGACCAAAGACACCAAATACGCACGGATCCTCGCCTTCCTGCAGTCCAAAGTCGTTACCGAGCCCGTGTTTGGCTCGTTAGGCACCATCTCTCCAGACCCTACGGACCTTCTGTGCCAGCTGGAGTACCAGAGTCCCAGTCCAACCGAGTCAGTGTTTCAGCAGAGCCCTCCCGGACACTTTTCCTGGCACAGCTCGGCGCGGAGCCCCACGCTCGCGTACCCAGCGATGTCTCAGCACAGCGGATACTTGTCACCGGTTCAGGGACTCGATCACCATTACATGAACTTCATCGGGCACTCACACCCACACAATGCCTTCAGCTTACATAATGCACAACACGCTGCTCTGTAAATACTTCTGCAGATGTCCTTAATTTATATATGTGTACATGTTTTATTTTAATATGTAGATATATCATGAAATAAATGATGTTTGAATAAGATTCGGTGTTTGGCACGATGTTGGAACTTCTTGGTCATAAAGGAATAGTGTATCACTCATTTTTTAGAAATCAGCTTCTGAATCCGCTAATAGCCTATTTACTGCAAACCTAGGTTTTTAATAAATAAAATCAAATAAAAATCATAATTTGAGCCAAAACAATAATGGCTAGACACTGTGATAGTTTTTTTATGAATCAAGTTCACTAACAGGCAAAATTACATTATGTAATTCAAATCTCCAGATCTTTTCAGTAAGAAGCTATTTTAATTTTTAAAAAAGCACATTTTGATTTATTATATTTTGAACTGAGCATAAGCAAATAGGTTTAGGGAACATTTATGCCTTCAACGTGTTGCATTGCATTATAATGAGTTAGAAGAGGAAAATAGTCTTTTTTTATTTAAAACTATTTTCTAAAAGATGTTAAATATGTAAAATGAAATATTAACAACTTTTTTATGAGAATGTAAATACATTTACATATTCATCCATCATTCAAATCTCATTCATATATTTGAATGCACAACAATATTGCAAGAAAATCAAAGAGTGACTGAATTCTTAATTTCAGTTGTGACAAGCACAAATTCTTATGAAGATACCATGGCTAAATGTGATTTAGACTGTATTGTCTCTAGACTGTAGTGTCTCTTAAGATTAACCCTTGGCGTAATGGTCTGCTGGCCTGAGACCCCTTGATTGACAATAAGCCTCTTTTTAGGGGAATCCATTTGGAGACAAATCCAGCCCCCATCCTATCCCAGTGTCTCTTCCACCTATATTTAAATAGGATGCAAATAACAAATCAAACTGCTAAAAATTCTAGGGAGAGAGTCTGATGGATGCAAGAAGTTTCGACACAGGCAATGTTCATATAGGCTACAGTCGCAGTAAGGAGTTTGTGAACAGTTTAAGTGTATGGGGTTTTGCATTGCTTACCCATCGTTATATAGACAAAGTCAGATTATATAGACAAATACCAATAAACACACAAACAAGCACTAAACTATGATGTCTCTTCCATCATGCTTCACAGTTGGGAAGAGGTTTTGGTGTTTGTGTTCAGTGCACTTCTCTCTCTATCTCTCTCTCTCTCTCTCGGAACAAAGCAGTTTTTGGCCCAAAATTTTTTCCCAGCTTTGTAGGATGCCTGCTGTTAGACAGAGTATTTTCTACATTTGTAGACAGAGTATCCTTCCATGTACTTGTTAACACCCAGATCTTTAGCATTGCTTTCTTAGCCTTTCCCAGCTCTGTGCATCTCTTTAAGGCCTATGAAAGCTTTTAGGATTGAGGCATAGTTCACACTACCCACCTTTCTTGAGATTTGTCAGCAGGTTTGTGTGCTTCTATGTATCTCATCTTCAACAGAGATTCAGTTACATTCCACACTTACTCAATGCCTTCAGCAAAACTTAGAAAGTGTGAAAAGTAAAGCTGTTTGTGTTATTAAAATTACACATTAAATGTGTTGTCTATAATTGTGTGTAAGATTAAGTTCATGAATAAGCAATGCAGAAAAACATAAGGGTTCACAAACTTATTATTATGATGTCAGTCTTTCCTTTTTCAACTTTTTACAATTTTCTGAAATCAATAAAAACATTTCTTTGCATGCAAAAACAAATTTCTAAGAAATCGTTAATATTTTCATACTAATAAAATTAACACTTTATTTAATCTATTAAAAACTGTTGACGTAAAGCTGTTAGTAATTCAAAATAATTTTTTTGACCAATTTAATTGACTCTATTTATTACTATTACACTTTAAAAGGGTTATATAAACCACAACAATACGTTTAAAGTGTGATTATTTTATTTTATTGTATTAACCACTTGTATAATGTATAATGTATAACTTGTATAATAAACAGTAAAACCTTTACAGCGCATTTATTTTATTTATGATTTTATTTTTCTGTATTTTATGATGTGATTCAAGTCTGTAATGGCAAAGTTGAATTGTCAGTAGCCATTATAGCAGTTGTCTTCAGTGTCACATGATTCTTATGAAACTTCTAAATATCTAAATATTCTTCTAAATATGCTGATTTGGTGCTCATTTCTATTTATTAATATTACTATCAATGTTGAAAACATAATGAATTTCCCCAAACTAATACTTGGTTAGATTTTGAATTGTGATGTATGTAGCATTTTATTTATTTATTTTTTAATTGCTCGGCTTTTTTTGAGACAATATTTATCACAGCATTGTTCACAGACATTTTCCCTTTTTAAAATGTTTTATTATTATTATTATTATTGCTCTTATCATGTTTCTGACATCATATTCAAGGGCGTGACATCAACTAGCTCAGAAGTTCAACTCTGTTATGGGAGAAGATCACAGCGAAGCATTGTGAAAGCACAAGAATATTGACTGTAAATAATGCACAGAGATATATGCTAAAGCCGTATTACGCAGTGCCGTTATATATGTGATATGTGAATCAATCTGGACAATATGTGCCATTTCCATACTTGACTTAAGCAAATCAGACAGACAGTTGTTCACTGTGGCCAGGATTAGCTCAGGGGAAAGACGGCCACCATAGTGGAAAATAAAAGAACTCTACCCACATTGCATATAATTTTACCAGGTTCCAGTCAGCCATGACGCTGATTGTTTCTGAGATGTTGGCACTTGTGTCCCTCCCTCTTTAACTGTAGAGGGTTTACTCTCTTTGGCCTCTACAATGGCATAGAAGAAGTGAGCCACGCCCCTCTCCACCCCCGTCCCACACGCTTTTGACATCCCAAATACTAGCAGAAACCAATATCACTCAGATCTCCTCAAAAAAGGACACCTGAGAGAGAAACAAAGTTAAAGAGCTAAAGGGACATACTGAGTATCATGATGGGTACAAAACAGGTGTGATTCTGTCCTGATAGATGACTTATGCCTGGGACCCCTCCTTCTCAAAGCCTGAATTCATCCCATCGCCGTTAAGTCCTTCTTTAAGTAAGTTGTATGGCACCAGCTTCCAAAAAAAGCACCAAGGAAAGAGAAAAGGAGCGAGAGGGAGAGGGATTCTGGAGAAGGAGGGAGAGGTTGTGGTACTTTGGCGGGGGTTGCTCCATTGTGATGGAGCTGAAAGGAAGACAATCTTGGGTTCCTTGGGCTTCATCCTTGAGTGGACCTGAAGAAAAATAATCAGCCCCATGAAATCAAAGCTGCTAAACAGAGGACCAGAATTCAGGCATGAGACTGATGCAGGACACAACCACACACTCAGATGCATTATTTTATTATATTGTATTATACTATAAAATATAAAATAAGCAGTAATATTATTTTAATAATATTATATTTAATAATATTTTTACAATTTAAAATAACTTCTTTCTATTTGAATATATTTTAAAAGTTTATTTATTCCTGCAAATTCAAAGCTGAATTTTTGCATCATTACTCCAGTCACATGATCCTTCAGAAAAATCATTGTAATATTCTGATTTGCTGCTCAAAAAAAACATTTATTATTATTAATGCTGAAAAGCTGAGTAGATTTTTATTTTAGGATTCTTTGATGAATAGAACGTTCAGAAGAGCAGCATTTATCTGAAATAGAAACATTTTGTTAGATTATAAATTGATTTATCATCACTTTTGATCAATTTAATGCAACCATGCTAAATAAAGGTATCAATTTCTATAATTTCATAATGTACATAATGATTTAAATATACTGACTACTGACTTTTGAATGGCATAGTGTATAATGTAAGCTTTTTATTTCAGATAAATTCTGATCTTTGGATCTTTCTATTCATCGAAGAATCCTGAAAAAAAGTACTCAAATATTGATAGTAATATTGATAATAATAATTAGAAATGTTTCTTGAACAGCAAATAAGAATGATTTATGAAAGATCACATGACACTGAAGACTGGAGTAAGGATGCTGAAAATTTTGCATTGTCATCAGGAATAAATTACATTTTAAAATATATTCAAATAGAACAAAAAATGCAGGCTTGGTAAGCAAAAGAGAATAGATAAAAGAGAAACATAAAAGATCTTACTGTCCAAAAACTTCTGACTAGCATATATGATATGATATGATATATACTAAGTGACGTATGTGATATATATGATATTATATTATGTGATATAAAATGATGTAACAGGATAGAATATGATATAAATTTTTAATATTATCTTAAAATATTAGTTTTTATTATTTATATGTTTGAAAGAAGTCTCTAATGCTCACCAAGGCTGAAATTAATTAATCAAAAATATGGTAAAAACAACAATGTTGTTAAATATTATTGTAATTTGAAATCTGTGTTTCCAATTTAATATACTTCAAAATTTGACTTATTCCTTTTAGATAGCAAAGTGAAATTTTCAGTGGTGTTATTGAAACATTTCTTGCTGAAAACACTTGTGCGGCCTAATATTTTTTTTTTTTGGAAAGTAAATTTTTTCAGGATATTTTTAACATAATTTACTTGAAATAAATATTTTTTTATAATTATAGATGTCTTTACTGTCACTTTTAAAAGGATTAATTTAATGCATTCTTGCTGAATTAAATAATTAACAAACCAAAAGAAAATTATTAAGACCCTCCGATGTCCAAATTGAAATCTACACTCTCTCTTGTTGCATGTACAACACAAACACCTACATTAGCACTTTTTGGAAGAAAAAGCAGGTGCCTGTCATCCAACTGTCAGAGCAAGTAACTGATGGATGAACACACAGATACATAGAGGGATGAACGGATGATTGGGTGAATAACATAAGCTGTTTGCCAAACTGTGTTCAAAACGTTGGTGCGAAAAAGAGGAGAGAAGAGGAACAGAAGACAAAGAGGGCATGCAGATGGGAAAAACGATAATGCCATGAAAGACGAAAGCGATAAAAGAGCACTGAGTGACCAACAAGCCAATAATAGTTTAAATCCGCAGAGGGAACACTGTGTTAAGCGGAGGGAGAAAAGCTGGTAAAATTAGAGTTCTTTAGCTTCATCACACAGTATGAATCAAAACAAATGAAGCAGAGCTAAAATGGCTTAGGGTTTTATTCTATTGTAATGTAAAATATCTTAAAATGCCAAAGAAAGCAGCCAAGAAAGTTTCTTCTCATCTGAAGTTTTATTAATACACAAGCGATTTTGTTGAGAAAACTGCGGGTCTTTTCTAAACTAAACACATCTGACACTGCAGGGTGATGCATGAAACACCAGCTTGGTGCTGTGCTGTTACATATTCCTGTGATCACTCAGTATGATTGACACTTTTACAAATGACATAAGCAGAGGACATCAAGGGTTTAATGAAACGGTGCATCTCAAAAATCCCCTTCAAATAACATGAAATATTGTAATGTGGTGATCTATCACTGTTTATTTAGAAACAAGGACATTTTTTAACTATTTTTTTGGTAACATTTTATTTTACGGTTACACCTATTAGTTGCACATATTAAACCTTGTTCGACATCCCTACTCCTACCCAATACCTAAACTTAATAACTACCACACAAACTATTAATAAGCAGCAAATTAAGAATTTATTGAGGGAAAAGCTGTACTTAACGAGTGTTATGTATTATATAGTGTTACCTGTTTAAACAGTTTTGGGGCAAAAATTGTTATAAAATGTTAATTTTCCTTTTATCCATTTCTGGATCTACTAGTTATTTCAAACAGTCCTGCATTGTAAAAAAAAAAAAGCAATTAATATAGTACAAATAATATGCAAAATGTTGTTTAAAATGTTTTAGAAGTATAGCATGCCATGTCACAAAATTATTTCATATCTAAGAGACTGAAATTCAGTTTAATGTTATTACAATGCAAATCAATTTGCAATAAAATCAGTTGACAATTTTTTTTTTTATCATTGAATTTTATTACATAGTGCTTTGAAAACATGAACACACACTACACTGTAAAGCAATGGAATACAATTAATTTGCCCCTTAACCAAATCTAATATAAAGCAATACAATAAAAATGTCATGATTATAACTTGAATATTGACTGTGCATCTTTATTTATGGATGAAGCCAGTAGGGTTAATATGTTTAGCTGAAATTTTATCTTGGCAACAGCTCCAACTCACAAATTCACTAAGTCAATGTAGCCATCATTTGTTTTAAACCTCTGACCTATTGACTTCTGTGGCTGAGCTGGTTCTTGGTCTGCTGGCTGTGACTGGATGTCCTGTGTTTGTCCATTAGGAGTGGGTGGTAGTCCAGGAGTCCAGACGGGTGTGTGTGAAGGGTAGAGAACACACCCCTCAGCTCTTCCTGGCTCTGACACACTCCAAACAGCTGTAGCACAGCACCCAGCTCAGCTGCAGACAGAAGCCCAGTGTTGGAGACATCCAGCCGGGCACAGGCCTTGCTAAGAGCCCTGGCCTTACGCTGGAGCTACAACACCAAAACACAAGAGCAAAATGTAAACATTTTCCTATTCATTCACACATATAATCCTCTCCTATAAACAATGCATAACCTTTTTCCTGATCTTGCGACTTAATGTTTCCGGAGTGGCTTCTTGTTTAGTTTCTCTGGGAGACTGCAGAGCAGCTGCCATATTGGATCCATGCTTCCATATTTGACTCTGGGATAGAAAAGGCTTGAGGAATTCTGTGTAGGATACGCTGACATAACAAGAAAAAAAAAATCAATGAGGACATGAAATGCTCAGTTATGTCTGATCTTATAGATGAGTGTGAATTCTCTATAAACTGTATTCCCAAATCAGTCTCACAAGCAATTCGTATGTATTTTACAATGTGCCTAATTTGTACGATTTGTCTAAAACCCCAGTGACTGGTAGGTTTAGGGTCAGGGTTAGGTGTAGGTCATTCATACAAATTCATATGAATTGTCAACTTGTAAAATATGTACGATTTAGCAAAAATCATATGAATTCATATGAGTGAGGTCATACGAATTCGTACAAATTAGCCACCTCTTAAAATATGTACAAAATACTGTGAGATCGGGCTGGTTTTACACATTTTTAGGTTTAATAGGCTTGATCCAAATTCGAAAGTCATTCATCACAAACACAACTTGATACCTGTGTTTCCAGTGCTTCAAGACATTAATAACTATCAATATTACTAATAATATTATGGTCACACTTCATTATAACTGCAAAGATTGCTCATGCCAATTTACTTGCAATGGGTTAAACATTGCTGGTTTTAGACCCGGTCACAAATGATCATTTTATTCACATTATTATGCACTACACAATATGAGAAGCTGCAGAAGAGTTTTGAACCCATATTTAATGAAGCATCTTTTTTTTTTAACAGTTTTTTTGTATAAAACATTCTAAAGATATTCTTAATGTACATTGTAAAGCATTATATTTTTTCATAAATAACTATAACCAAAGTTAAAATGCATTTGAATATTTCCAAATTCCTTGTTACATCTGAAATTATTTGCTTGTCATGTGTTTGAATGCTTTGTACCTGCAAAAGGAGTAATGATTATTAGAAATATAGTAAAATGTATAATGTGGTTGCAATTTTAATTAATTATATCAAAATGCATTATGAGGTGCGTTTCAAGACACAGTTAATGCATTAAAATACTTTAATATTGCATTATATTTACAGGCTTCAATCAAAGTGATCTCCTTGTTTACCATTTATATTTATGTCTTGATTTATTAATTTATCTGTTTTAGTCCTCCATAATGTAAGTCTATCTACCTGCCATCATGGTTGATGTCAAACTTCTTGGCCAACAGATCACATTCATGCTGGCTGAGATGAACACAGAGACTCATAAGGACCTCTTTAAACTCATCACTGCTAACAAAACCTGTTCCAGAAAAATCCAGTTCAGAGAACTCAGTCCAGAGCTCAGAAACAGACAACTCCACCTGTTAGTGAAAGAGAAACGGATTCCTAAAATTGTCTAAATAACAATCATATCTCAGCTCAAAGAGCTTTACACCATCCCGATGTAATTCCACACCCCCACCTTGGCCCGTAAAGCATCCACTAGTATATCTGAGACACAGTTGAGTCTGTTGGAGAGGCGCATGAAGTCATTGTCTCCACGTTTGGGGGGATTGTGCTTGGCGTTGGGGTAACAGCAGGACTTGGGAGACGGGCCAAAATGACGTATAAACTGTTGAAAGTCCACAGATCCATCCTGCTGAGTGAACAAAGAGGACCACAACCTCCGGACCTCTCCACGAGTTACCTCAGGATGGAGCTTTAACCTGAGCAGGGCAAGAGGAAGAATGACAAACAAGGACAGAGGGATAAATGATGGGAAGAGGGAAAGGAAGAGAATAGTGGGATTCATGAACGTAAAGAATACACCTCAAATTCTTAGAAGAATGCAAACACTGTACCCTTTAAAGCCCTTCACACCCCACAGAGCCCCCCACCTTATTTATTTGAGCTGTATTTAAGCTAAAACTTGGCAACCAACAGCACAGAAGCAACAGTTTCTCTCACACAAATACACAAACACAGCGTCACGCCTAAAGAAAGGGCAGCACTGTGAGAAAACACACTATAAGGGGATCTGACAGAAAACAAACACCAGTCTGTATCATAACCCTGATCTCCACTTTTGTTAAACATGGACATTTAAAAAAAAAAAAAAAAGTTTTGGTTTTAGGTACATAATTTTATTTATAAAATATTGTTTTTTTTTTGGTCAGGTTATGTTTTATTTAATTATATATAATTATATACATAATTAAATATATATAGTTCTATATACACTAAATACGGCATACAAAAAAACTGAGGTCACTCAGATATTTTTGAAAAAAGGTCTCTTATGCTTAACAAGACTGCATTCATTTGATTGAAAATACAATTAAAAATTAATTAATTACAATTAATATACAATAATAGATATTGTTATAGATATTACAATTTTAAGCAATGTTTCTATTTTAATATATTTTAACACAATTTATTCAAAATGTTGAAAAAGCAGAATTACTCCAGTCTTCAGTGTCACATGATCCTTCAGAAATCATTATGCTGATTTGGTTTAATAATTTCTCTTTGGGGCTTAAAGTTGATTAAAATATGAACAGTTTA
>JAUMHE010000001.1:227680-256979 GCA_032359235.1 Enteromius mattozi | reverse complement strand
CCAGCGTTACTGTGCTGACCCAATGAGCATTTTACTGCCCAGTGGTCATTTATTAACTTTGCTAATTCTATTATTGCATTAATTTTGCATCCTTCTAATGGGCATTTGATAATTTTTTACTTTTAGTCTGAGTTTAATCTCTTTCTAGGGTAATTTTATCTGGAAAAAGAAAACTTGTCTAATAATTTGGCACATCTGAATATAAGGAGTTTTTGACTTTGAACGGGGTGTATATGCTAGAAATAAAACAAAAAAAAAAAAAAAAAAAAAAGAATAAAAATAAAATATGAAAGAAACATAAATGGAACATAATTAAAATATATGTATAATAATATTTGGAATAAAATTTTTATTTAATTTAATTATAATTTTTTTTCTACTTACATTTTTACAAATAAAAACCATCTCAAATACATAGCATATACTGTATATGTTTGCAAAAAAATAAAACACAAACAAATTAAACATCACATTTTGAAAGCCGTCTGTGCTTCTGGACTTTACAAACAGCATTAAAGCGTTCTTCGAAAAATAACAAAATAAATAAAAATGATTAAATAATAATAAAAAAAAGCTACTGTTACGGAGAAGATTTTAATGCAAGCACACACAATTCTACAGCACTAACCTCTGTAAATCTCTGACGGTCTCTACATTGTGAGCATAAACATCAAGCCCAGACAAAGCAATTTTCTCCACTGCTGTCAGATCACCACGGAAATCAGGAGTCAAACACTCCACCAGGATTTTAGGGTTCCTAAGAGGCAAATGATCATGTATGAGAGAAATTGATAAATGTCTTGATTCTAAAAAACAACAACAAATAAACTTTATTTTTTTTTTTTTATACCTTTCTTTAAGGTTGGAGACGGTCTGTGCAAAGTGTTCAGCCCCTCCATCAGAAATGTCTGTTCATTATAATACAAAATGTGGTCAGAAGTCAATAATAAAGTGCAATAGTTTATTTTAAAGACACCACAAAACCAAAATGAATGTTTTGTGCTTCTTGGACCATGTCTACTTACTTGTATATGTTATCTGTATGCTTGCATACTACTAAAACTTCACTTATGGCTATAATGTAACCAAATAGATGAGCCCTTTAATATGTCTTAGTTTTACTAGGAAATACATCAAACAGGAGATCAATGAACGTGGCAAATGCCCAAAGCACTTCATAGAGTCTTTAATTTTTGTTTTCTGGCGTTTCATGTTTTCTCACCATCTCTGTCCACTGATGTGAGCACTACATAGTCCAGACCCCATGCTGCAATGGCTTTAGCTGTGTTAAATGGCTCTTCAGGATCAAGAGGTGGAGGGCGTCTCGCTGTTTTAACTGAACAAAACCTACAGCCACGTGTGCATGTGTCCCCCATCAACTGTCGAAAGAGTGTGGGAGCAGAGGTGTTTAGTCAAAACCATAACATTCAGATATTGTCCTTGTGTATGTGTGGGAATTTCACAGACTCAGTACACTCACCATAATGGTAGCTGTGGCAGTGGCATACTCTCCCCCCCCCCAGCATTCCCCGATATTGGGACACCGGGCCTCCTCGCAGACCTACAACAACAATAGCAGTCAATAGACTTGTTAATTCATGGCTTATAAACATCATTTTAAAATGTCCAAGCTGCTTGTTTACATACAATAAAAGTGGAAGGTCATCATCATTGTCTAGCAACGACTGTTTACAATACTAAACACTATATAGCTACATACACTAAGGTTCAAAGGTTTGGAGGGTGTCAAATATTTTTTTCTTGTTTGTGAAATAAGCATCTTATGTTCAACAAGGCTGCAATTATTTGTCACATGGTCCTTCAGAAATCATAGTGTGTTCATTTGGTCTATTCTAATATGCTGAACTGGTGCAAATCAATGTTGAAAATAGCTGTTTAATACTTTTTTGAAAATGGTGATACATATTTATTATTATTATTATTATATACATACACACACACACACATATATATATATATGTCAGGCAGGTTTTTAAACACTCACTGTGTGCAGGTTCAGGTCTCTGAGCGTGTTCTTCAGTTTGTTGTAGTTCTTTCCTATAGGAATCTCTGTTTTCAGCCATGGTGGTAACCTTAGCCTGTCAAAATAAACACAACTGGTTAAATCATATGTGTATTTAAAAGTTTACTTTAATTCTCATAAACAGTATTACATCTTAACCCTTCAAAGCCTACTGTATTATATTTGATAAGCAAATTTCTAAATGATCTCTAAATTAGGGCACAATCCAAACTATGCTAAAAAAACTGTTGGACATGCCTTCTGTCATCTAACTAATAGTTTATACTTTTTAACAATTAAAAGGCCTTTCAGTATAAATCTATTTTTATTACTATTAATATGTTTTATTAATATTAATTTACTTTAATAAAGTCAGTGAATGAATAAGTTATTGTATTTATATTGTTAGTAATATTTGAAGACAAGCAATTACTGCACTCTGGCTTTGCTTTTTAGGAAAATCGTGTTAAAAAGTAAGTATGAATCATGATACATCGGGTTTTTGAGGAATTCTTATTAGTCTTAATCATCATTTTACTGCATTGCATTATAAGTCCCCTCTACAATCAAAACCTTAGAGCTTTGATCATAAAACTATGCATTTAAATATAAACTTAGTAAGACTTATTCTTGAAAGATATACAGTAATGTGAATTCCATTATTTGCAAATTGTGAGAGTAGTCTGCTATAAAAAAAATCTGACTGATTTAATAGTGATCAGAATTTTACCCTTTGACCATATAAATATCAAAAACTGCACCAATTTCCATATTTTTGTCAGGTTTCTTTGGTAACTCTTTAGATTAGGAAACACTCATCAATTCCACATTTGCTGCTTATTAATAGTTAATGCCAAGGTAGTTATGTTTAGGTATTAGGGATGTAGGTCATGTAGAATTAGGCATTAATATGTGCTTAATTGCTACTGATAAATGGCTAATATTCTAGTAATATGCATGACATGCTAATAAGCAACTAGTTAAGAGACCTAATTTTTTTTCCCATACCAGATAAAATGCTTTCAGTCACTCAGCAATTAAATCACATGCTTTGTTTCTTAACCAACAATATCTATGCGACTAAAGGAACAACTGGACAACATTTATATAGTGAAAAACGATATATTTTGCAATGTGATCACTGTAAACGATAGCAAAAAAATCATACTTTTTAAAACTTACTTTCTTATTGGTATGGCATCGTTGACATTGAAGTATGGTGACACTTTGATCAAACCAATGGAACTGAAAGATTTTCACATTCATGCATTAAAGGTGCCTTACCTTTCTCCCTTCTGTCTCTTCAGGTCGCCTCTGTATTCCTCCCACTTGCTCTTTTCTGACAGCTCTCCAGATATGAAGTCCTGCAGGTTCAGTCCGTCCTCTTTCATGTCTTTCTTCCTCTCAGTGAGTGTTGAGGATGTGTTGGCAGCAGTGGTCAGTCTGCTACAGTAAACCTGCGACCAGAAGCATTTAAACATCTTTAACATTTTAAAAACTTTCATAATACGATCATCATCTACCAGTTTGGTTAGTTCAGCCTATATTCGTACCTTACTAATAGCATAATGTGCGTAGAAAATATTAAACTCATTTTAATATATTTAATCAGTATATATTTTACTGTTATATTGCAGTAACTTCAGTACTGGCCTGCATCGGTAGTTGACACAAAACTATTTGACATTATGTTTCCGTACAATCAGTCATACAACTAAAACAACCCAAAGAAATCACTCACATTAGACCCCTCAAAGCATTTTGATGGCAAAAACAGAGGATTAGACGAATATCGAACCGCAGCACCACAACTTCTGCTGATTAACGCCATGACTTTAGATCCAGCTTGAGCCTGTCATTGACAACAATCGCTCTGACATCGATTAACTCACACTGCATGTTTATGACAAAGATTTCATATATGTATATACCTGACAAACCTGTTGATGTGATACATTTGCCTTTTAATATACACATAAAACAATATATATCAATAAAATAAATCTTATTTAATTATCATTGTGACAGTTCACGTCATTAACGTTGCTTGTCGGTATCTGTATTCGTTTGGTTGTGCCTTGGAAACTGGCAATGACGCAAGACGTAACTGGTTACATTTACGTCATGACGTCCTTCCTCCTTCCTTTCCCCCTTAATCGGCGAGGTAAGAACATGGCGCATCCTGTTCTTGTGCATTTTAATCAACTACAATCTACACTAATGTTAAGTCCGTACGGTTTTCTTAGTGCCCCAGGATTTTGTTTACATACTCATGAAAATATCTGTAGTTGTATTACCGGCGGTAATCCGATGCTGCTTTATAATCGCGGTGTGTCTGGTCGGTGTTTATCTGTTAGCCGAACTTGTAGGCCGAAGCAAGCACAACTCATTCATTGAGCACATTGATATAAAGCCATACTTGTCTCATTATGATATTAATAATGTTCCGTTAGCCGTAAAACCGACTAAATAGTCAAATAATACGTTAATATCGCTGTCATGATGTAGTTGACAGTTCATTCTGATTGATTCCACCGGGTTTGCGCTATGCTAGCTGTTTTTCTCTACTAATAAATGAAGGCACTGTGAAAACAAGTCAACAAGGTGTATTAAAACAAGTACATTTCAGCATTCTCTAACTGATTTTCTCTACCTTTCCTTAAGAATGAAGACCATTCTCAGTAACCAGACAGTGGACATTCCCTCCAACGGTATGACAGAAATCATACGGCACATCTTAAGTATTTCAAAGCATTTTGTCCTTATCCGTGTCTTTATTCATTTTGAATTCTATGCAGTTGAGGTGTCCCTCAAGGGCCGCACAGTTGTTGTGAAGGGACCCCGTGGAGTTCTCCGCCGGGAGTTCAATCACATTAACCTGGAGCTTAGTCTTTTGGGCAAGAAACAGAGAAAGGTTTGCATTGTTTTAAAAATACGGAAATAAAATTGGATTAAATGCAGAATAACTCTAGCAATAGTTGTTATATTTATATAATAATTGGATAAATGGCTGAAAGTACTTCATGTAAACACTCTTGTTAGATTGCGATGAAATCAGTTAGAAGGTGATGACACCTGAAATCATTTGACATTGCAGCGCTTATTTCGAAATATTGTTGCAACTTTCAGAATATTAAATATTGGATTTCATTCTGATTAATGTCAATGCATGTTGAATTTCAACATACAATCTGTTTTTCAGCTGCGCGTGGACAAGTGGTGGGGTAACAGGAAAGAGTTGGCCACAGTCCGCACCATCTGCAGTCATGTCCAGAACATGATCAAGGGGGTCACCCTGGTAAGTAAACTCGTTGTTCATTTGCTCTCACACAAGGAGATCTTTATGCTGACTGTATAAATCCGCTTTTAAAAGACTAGTGTCTTTAATATCTTTGCTGTTGTTATTGAAGAGGAAAAGATGTGAACTGTTGTGTGACGCATGTTCATTTTGTTCTCTAGGGCTTCAGATACAAGATGCGATCTGTATACGCCCATTTCCCCATTAATGTGGTGATTCAGGAGACCGGCTCTCTGGTGGAGATCAGAAACTTCTTGGGAGAGAAGTATATCCGCCGTGTCCGCATGAGGAAAGGTATGTCTTTATACGGTTTTTGTGTCTGATTTTACATACTTTGTGACCATAAAGTCCATGATCCTAATTTATACATTCCTGGTTGCACTGATGCAGAATTTTATTTATTTATTTTTATGTAGGTGTGTCATGCGCAGTGTCTACTGCTCAAAAAGACGAACTGGTTCTGGAGGGTAATGACATTGAGCTGGTGTCAAACTCAGGTAAGCGTCTCTACGATATACAGTGTCAAACTTTGATGAGAGACACATACAACATGACCTTTTTAGCATAATTCATTATAAAAAAATAAATATAAGGGCTTTTTTGCACATGAAAGTCTCTTTTTATATTCGGGCTTCTACCAAGCAAGTTAAGACTATTTGGGTTTAGTTAAAGGTACTTCAGTTGCTGTTTTAGTTAATCCTTGTATTACTGAAAAGAAACATCTTTTATTTATTTTGAATGATCAAAATAACTTCCTAAAAACTTTCTAAAACTTTTTCTTAGGACAATCAAGTTATGGTTTTAATATTGACTTTAAATGCCATTCTTTTAGTGGACTGGTTGTGGAAACCCTCAAATCTTAGGTAGAGCTGGACGATAATCATTGCGCAATATGTAATGTGCATCTTGTCAGTTCTGAGCTGTTCTTAATCAGCTGTAAATTCCATCAGGTGTGTGATCACCTGACCTCAGCTCGTCAGTGAACAACGGCTCTGCGTTGTAAATGTGGCTCAATGTGAAATCACACACCTGATGGAGTTTACTGCTGATCACAGAACCAGCTTTACTGACAAGATGCGCATTACAATCGTATGATTATCGTGCCGCCCTAATCTTAAGCCTAAACCAAACCATACCCTACCTTACCTTGTGTTATTTTGCTATTACCTGCAGGTCCTGATGATGTGGTGTTTAGACTATTTTGCAAAAGACACTTTTAGCCTCCTTTTCCCCGTCTGACATTCTTTACCCTCGGTTGCATAACCTGAGAGGTGATTGAATGACTGTCTGTCATTGGGTTGTGTGTGATGTGTACACAAGTTGTGAAATTATAATGTAGTTTAGTGTGTGTGCATGCCTCACCTCCCCAGCATTTCTTGTTTCAGCTGCCCTCATCCAGCAGGCAACCACAGTGAAAAATAAGGATATCAGAAAGTTCCTGGATGGTATTTACGTCTCAGAGAAGGGCACTGTAGTGGAGCCGGATTCGTAGAGAACACGTGAGGTTAGAACCAGACCGCCGTCCAGGGCGTCAGGAGCTGCTGCTGCCCCTCGCCTTTCTCTCGGCTCTTTTCTGTGCCAGTTTTCTTGCTTTTGTCATTGAACCTGTCTCTTCTGTGCTGTTACTTTTCCATATTCACTGTTAAATCTGCTGAGTTTTTTGTGCCAAATTTCAAATGACCCAATATTCAGATTGAATTTACCATATCCTACATGCCAATCAGCTTTACAATACCAACTTTGTAGGGCTTTATTGCACGTTCACGGTCATCTAAGCATGATAACACTTAACAAGGCATTTGAATCCACAGATATAACCACTGGCTTGGTTTGCATGTTACATGTCTGATTTCTGTACAGCTCTTTTAGCACATGGGAGTTCTTGGGTGCACCACCTTGACTGATCATTTAAACTGGTTTGTCTTAACGCTTCTTTCTTTTTTTCCCTCTTTGGTTTTCTACATCAGCTGCTCTGATCCAGCAGGCCACCACTGTGAGAAAGAAGGACATCCGGAAGTTCCTGGATGGTGTCTATGTCAGCGAGAAGGGCACAGTGGTGGAACAGCAAGAGGACTAAATTAGTCTCTGTAAAATCTGTCAATAAAGACCAACGTTTTTCAACCACACACTTGTGTGCAAGTTTGATTCATTTTTTTGAAAATATAATAAACATTTTAACAAAATATTATATATTGCACTCTTAATTTGCATCCTTTTTGTCTACTACTTGATGCTGTCTAAATCTGCTTAGGGTTTTTGCGTTCAGGAGTCCATTTGGACCCAGTGGAATGAGAGCTTGTGACCATAAGAATACAAAATCATTCAAGCATTTTTCATGAGAAATTGAGTACATTGCATAAAATGTATTGCAGTGTAAGAGTTGTCAGTGTCAGATCTTAATGGTTTTAACTCTAATGTAATTCATGACTAAATCAGAATGTAATCAAGTGTTTTGTTACTTTTCTGTAGTTACATTTTAGTGAAACTCTGGCAAACAGATTTTTATTTTTTTTTTTACAATCAATTTGGTGGAAAGCAGTGTAATTGCTGTGTGCTGCCCTGCTCTCCAAAATTTTAGACTGAAAATGCAAAACATAAGAGGGTTTCCAAACTGGTTCAGGGAACGAAGTGCTATGGAAATGTTTAAAGAACATAGTATAAAAATGTAAAATGAATTAAAAAGAGAAGAAGCTTAATTAACAATTGGTCAAAGTCAGTCCAGTGCCGCAATGAGTAGACAATCAAAATGAGAAATATTTTACAAATAACATTTAGAGATACACACACACACATATATATGTATATATAGCCTGAAAAAAAATACTAAGATGAAAATTTCAGATGGCACTTAAGAGGTTTTTGCATCTGAACTCTCTCTATACACACATTAAATGGGTTCATTTTCATATTTACAGAAAGCAGTTTTCATTAACCTATGAACGTTTCTGTTTTATTAAACATTCATTTATGTCTTATATAATAATATAATATTTAGCAGAATGTCTTATGATTAATTATATAAGATGCCTCTGATTTACTTTGTTGCAACTAAATTTCCCAAATGATTTCTATAGTGTCATTTCAACGAATAGATCTAACGTCATTATAGTTTTATTTTACAAAGTGGAATATCAACACCCTCAAAAAGAATAGATGTTCTGAAATGTTTTGTGCTCGGTTTTGCGTTTGTCTCTCTCTCCCTCCATCCGCGCGTCATCACACTGCGCCTGAGTTCAGTATCATTGGCGCCAAAGAGGACTGGAGAAGCGCTCCTGTCTCGCAAGTTGTCAAAAAATAAAGAAACGCTATTGACACATGCTTACAAATGGTGAGTCGCCTTATTAATGAACCATCTGTAGAAATAAAGACACATTCAGAGACGAGCTCAGAGCAGCAGTTTGGCTAAAGAAAGCAGTTAGCTCCAACTTGCACCTTTTCGTGTTTGTTAAAAGACTAGTAGAGCGCTACAAAAACAATCAAATATGCAAAGGCTATTTATGCACTTAGCAGTCCATGTTTTCGTCCTTGTTTCTCACGAGTGCATTTGTTTACGTTTTGGTCGAGCAACATTTAAGCATTCAAATGAACTAACGTTAACTTAAAGATTAAGATCGACTGACTGCCAGCAGACAGACCACTGTGAACCGATACTAACGTTACATAACATTACAATAACAGAGTTTTATGTTTTGTTATTAACGAAGTATCGGCTTTTTGTTTGTTTTTGTCTACTTTGAAATGTAAGCATGCAACAGAACAAACCCAGTCTACGTTAATATGGTATATGCTCTACATAGCACGTTCCATTATAAAATAATAAGAAAACTACATAAAATGTTATTGGTGTGTGTGTGTGCAAATATATATATATTGTGTGTGTGTTTTTAATTCAACTTTGTTTATTTCAGGATATCCGGAGGTTTTTTGCATCCACCAAGCCTGCGGCCCCAAAACCTAATGGAAGCACCAGCACTGACGAAGAGCCGAAAAAGAAACAAAAATCAAAATCTAAGGTACATTAACAGTCTTATGTCATTGAATTAAATAACAAATGTGCGAAGCTGAGATTTGTACAAAATCTATTAATATGAGATAGCATTTACGATGTAATTTCGTTTTCATATTCTTAATTTTTTTTCATTTTGTATGTTTTATGCGCACTGTAGTGCTACACGATATCCTTTCTTTCTCTTTAGGTCACAAGTCCCACGTCTGATGAGAAACCATCTGGAAAACGAAAAAAAAGAGTCATAGTTGATTCAGGTTTATAAACAGCTTAAATATTGTTGGACTTATGATAATGACCATCATGTTCATAATGTTAAGAAATGGTGATTGTCAAATACATACTGTGAATGTAGCCATACGGGAGATGGGTACCTTGAGGTTTTTAGAAATACTTCAGACCAGGTGTTTTTAAACACATTCTAGGATTCATACTGATTATAATGTCAGACTATTTCTAGATGTTCTCCTCTCTGATCTTATCTTAGACTCTGAGGAAGAGAAGAAGAAGGAGAAGAAGACCAAGAAGGGCACTAAAGAGGCAGATGCCGCCACAGTGAAGAAACACCCAGTAACTTACGTGTCTGATTCCGGTGAGGGAATCAACTAACAAATTTCCACAAGCAATATAATATGATGCTGTCGGTCCATTAATATGTAGATGATAATTCATACTCTTCTTTTGTCCTTTTTATTTTTCCAGATTCGGATGATACGTTTATGACTCTGAAAAAGACGAAACCTAAAGAAAATGGAACAGCTAAAGGCAAAAAGGAGTCAGATTCAGGAAAAGCAAAACAAGTGAAAGTCTCATCCAGTAAATCCCCAACCAAATCCCCAAACACGATCTCAAAGGGAGGAGTGAAGATCTCCCCAAAGATCGGACCGACGCCACCAAAACAAACGCCCACTTCAGTAATGGCCTTCTTTGGCAGCTCAAGTGTTCAGAGGTCAGACAAGAAAATGGTGGCCAGTACCAGTATTAAGAGGAAGGCAGTGAGTAGAGAGAATAAATGAAAGTGTGTTTAAAGTGTATAAATATTTAAACTCATTGCTGTTTGGTCTTGCCCAGCCCACACAGGAAACAGAGGAGTCGCTCAGTGATGAAGCCATTGCAAAAGAGCTACAGATGGATGAAGACATGGAGGTTGGTTCAATCAAGACACACAGCACATGTTCTTGTATTAATCAGAATTTGGTGATATCAAAATGATATGCTGTCATATATTCTGTACTCAGGGACTTAAGTGAGATTTATAGAGTTGAATTATGATTCGTATTTACTAAAATAAATTTAAAAGACAAGCACAAGATTTTCACAAGAGCATGTGAATGTGTATCTTTATGTGGTTGCTGTTTTTCGTAGCTAGTTTGTTGTCATACAAAAAATATAGTACATTTTGTGTATGTATGAACACAATGCGGAACCTGTATATTTTTGTATTAGTTGGAAAAGCAGATCCATGATGATGAGGAATTTGCAAGAACATTAGCCATGGTAGATGAAGCTCCATTACCGAAAAAGGTTGGTGTGCAGAATTTGTCTCTATAGTTTGTCTTAACGTTACATCTCCTGCTGACGTAAACATGTATATAATTTTTTTTCCTATCTGTTGAAAAATAAAAATTAAAAAAAGCACTAATGTACAAATGTCTGGTGTTAAAAAGAAAAAAAATATATTTTTATTATTCTTTTATTTACATTTAAAAACTTGTTTTGGTTCTTAGGCTCGGGTGGACACTGTCTTCCCCTCCAAGAGCAGCTCTCAGGCAATTTTCTCAGACACCAAACCCAAAAAGGACCCATCCCCTAAAAAGAGTCCTGTGAAGACCAGCTCCAAATTGGCTCAGATGAAAAGACGACAGGAAGAAGTGGAAGAGCAAAAGAAAAAAGACAGGGGTGAAAAGCAGATTAAGATTTCTCCTAAGAAAGAGCCAATCTCACCAACTAGCTCAGAGAGGGCAGCTACACCCAAAACAGGAAGTGTTTCCACCGGAATGACAAAATCGAGGAATATTTCTACACCTAAAAATGATAGTCCACCGAATAAAACATCACCAACAAAACCAGAGGTATATTATTTGAATATACTGCTTAATTTTGAATTTTTTATTGATATGTCAGCATGCAGTTTAAGGTAACCCTGGAATACAATATGCTATTTTTTTTTTTTTTGCCCCGAGTTTCCTCGATTTTACAGTCTGAACAAATTTACGCTAGTTGAGGAAAGTCAGAGTCAATCTGCAGATTGAAGCTGACAGATTCCACAGAAAAATCGGGTAGTGTATGATAGTCACAGACTCCTATCTTTTAGCTTCAGACTTTGATTCTGTCCAGTCGGAGGTTATCAAACATGTTTGATATTTTCAGCTGATTTTAGAACATATTTGTTTTCATTTGTCATCCGTCTTCTAGCAACAAAGCGCACGTTTCTGCTTGAGTTTGTTGTGTTCGGAACAACTTTAAAGTCATATTAGTGTATGATTCTCGATTGTGTAGTGTATGATGCCCAGTTTTTCTTTTGTCACTATTACTATACTAGTCGGTAAGTGTATGACACTTAGTGTTTTAAAAATCTGTTCAGATTTTAAAAGTCGTGTAGTGTATTCCAACCTTTAAAAGAGAGTACAGCATGTTTGGGTTTATGTTTAATGCTGTACAGTATATGCACAATATATGTAGCTTCAAGACTACATTGAAGCTTTCAATCAAGATTAGAAAATAGGCCATTACCTTGTTTTGCGGTGCTAGTGAGCAAATCAAAAGCTTCCCTGTGTCTCTATTATTTCAGAATACAAGTCCTGAGGATCTAGAGAAAAAACGGGCAAATTCATCAGCCTACCGTAACTTTTTGAACCGAGAAGGACCACGAGCACTGGGGTCTAAAGAGATACCACAGGTAAAAACACCTAAACGACTCATATTGACAACTATTTGTGATAATCTGTCAGGAATCAAATTGTTCTTATCATTTCAGCTGCTTGAGCAATGTTATGTGTGTGTTTTAGGGAGCAGAGAATTGCCTGGAGGGTTGTGTGTTTGTGTTGACCGGTGTGTTAGAATCTATGGAGAGGGATGAAGCTAAGTCACTAATAGAGCGATATGGCGGAAAAGTGACAGGAAACGTCAGCCGTAAAACTACTTACCTTGTTTTGGGACGAGACAGTGGAGCCTCAAAGACTGAGAAGGTCCTAATTTTAATAATTTTTTTTTTTTACATGTCATTAGTTGTCTTTTTCAAACATGAGTCTTGCTTCTCCATGTTTCTCCTCTATATTTCTAATTTAACTGAATTAAATGTAATCATTTTAACATAATTTAAAAAAAATGCAATTTCAATGTTTATTCCTTAGGCAGAGAGTTTTGGCACTAAGATCATTAACGAAGATGAGTTGTTGAACCTCATAAGAACCAAACCAGGCAAGAAGTCTAAATATGAGATTGCGGCAGAGGCAGAGGTACAGCAGCTCACATCAACCCTCCTGTTCTTCCACTAGTTCTTTCACATTAGGGCTGCATCATATGTAGCAAATTAAATCCATGTAGTGATATGGCTAAATGCAACACAAAAGCTATATTAATTATAACATGCCTTTTAATTCTTCACTTCAGATGTTCAAGCCCTCAAGCTTTTAACATCAAATGCTGAAGCTTATTTTGGTGCAGTATTGGTGAATTGCTGGCAACTTCTGTCGGCAAAAATGTTGGAAGTTATGCAAATGTGAATAAAAATAAAGTGAACCTGGCCCACATTGCATTCCCAAATGCACACTGAACTCACAGCACTTGTGGAAAATTTGTGAAAAGCAGCATTTGATGTTTATCGCTGTGAAAACACAGAATTATAAGATGCACTCATGCAAATGAACGAAGTGTTGCATCTCTAAAGCATAGCACAACAGACTATACTTTAATTAAACTCCAGCCTTTGTTATTATACTATTTGATAATAGCAATTTTATAAGATGGATAGTGCTGTGTAATTTTCATTTTAGTTAATTGCTCAACCCTGTTTGTTTGTTTTAATGCTGCACTCAATTTAATTAATTATTAGCTTTTCACTTACTCACAAACCCCCCTTTTGGGAAACCTGGTGTAATATTGTGTACTATAAAATTAAAAGTATTATTTTTACGAAGTACTACATTTTTATTGTACAATACTGATATATTTCTTATATTGTTTAATATTTTTATTTAATTTTAATCATAATAAAAATCCAGTTATTTTATAGTCAAATTGAATTGGTCTAAAACATTAGGAATTTAGCCAATGTATGTTGTTGTTTTTTACTTTGTTCATTTGATGGTTAATGAAAGAAGTTTGGCTTAAAAATTTCCACATAAGTTATCTGGTCAAAGTGTCCCATATATTTTCATGTTGAAACATATATTGCAGAAAAAAGCAAAATACTGCATACGAAATATGTCAGTTTTTTTTATATCATGCAGCCTTTAATTTGGTTTATTTAACAAGCTGTCTGTCTTCTGTATTACAGAATAAATCCTCTAAAACAAGGACTCCAAACTCTAGAGGCAAACCCACTCCTCCATCCAAGAAGGCCACACCACAAGGGCCCAGCACCAACAAGAGAAGCCCTTCAGAGGGAAAGTCTAAGCCTGGCTCTGCTTCTAAATCTGGAACACTTGGGGCCTCTCGTTCAGAGGTCAAAAAGAGTTTGAGCTTTGATCAATCCAAGAGAGCATCCCCTGTATCCTACTCTACCCCTGAGAGTGAGGGTAACAGCCTGTTGTGGGTGGATAAGTACCGCCCCCGTAGTCTGAAGAACCTGATTGGGCAGCAGGGGGATCAGAGTTGTGCTAACAAGCTTCTGCGTTGGTTACAGAACTGGCATAAACATCACAGCGGCAATACAAAAGCACCATGTCAGTATTTAAAATTTGCTACTACTATAGGTTCACAATCAGTGAATATTTGTTGTAGTTGACATAGAATCTATCATAGTTTGCATGGTAACACATTATTTTAAGATGTCCTTGTTACATATGTTACATTTACATCAAGATTTTAGAAAAAAATAATTGTTTTAGGGTGTGTGTGTGTGTGTGTGTGTATAATGTATATATGTATGTGTATGACAAATACAGGTGTCCCTAAAATGCTAAAATATCAGGTAATATAAATTGAAATGTTATAGATGTTTGTTTTTGTTTTTTCTTTTTTCACTATGTACTGGGTAGTATACCATCTGGACCATACTCGGCATGTTTTATTCTAATGCACTGTTTAGGCTAAAATTCTGTTTAACCAATTTTCATTATTTTTGTGTCTCTGTCTTTCTGGAAAACAGCCAAATTTGGAAAGTTTGGGAGTAAAGATGACGGTTCTGGATTTAAGGCTGCATTGTTATCTGGGCCTCCTGGTGTGGGGAAGACCACTACTGCTGCTCTCGTCTGTGAGGTCAGTTCATTCTCACTCATAATCCTTTATAAATTAACATGTTTAACTGTTTCAAAAAAGTCTGGGTAATCCTTTTAAAGTGTTTAACATGGGATCAAGAATAAAATCATTAGTGAATGATTGTAAACGCAGTGTGCCTGTTTTTACAATTTTGGTTAATGCGTTAATAGAGTACCATATGTGCTTGTAGGAGTTGGGTTACAGCTACGTGGAGATGAATGCGAGCTGCACCCGCAGTAAGAACAGCTTAAAGGAAGTGATCGCAGAATCACTCAACAACACCAGCATTAAGAACTTCTATACCGGTAATTAGCTTAATTAATAGCTAATTAATCAGGTAGCATCTGTAAAAGGGTTAGGAGTCAAACCTCAGTGATTATAATGTAAACATTGTATGTTTCTGTGTTTATTGGTGTCAGGTGCATCTCAGACAGTGAGCAGTAAACATGCCCTCATAATGGACGAGGTGGACGGAATGGCAGGAAATGAAGACAGAGGAGGAATACAGGTCGGCACACACTCTCATACAATTGCATTATCTGTCTTTACCAGAGGTGGTGCTCAAGGAGCAAAAGTGGACCAGTGTTAAAAATCCTTATGGCTTCTATGGCCGTGTGTGGAATGGAGCATTAGATAAATAAAAACTGAATGGAGCATGGTATTTATTGTATACTGCTTAATTTTTTTACAGTTGCCATTGTTCCACAATAAATATTGTAGTATGCAAGCTCATTAATTTTTGTGTGCAACAACAATTCTAGCTGTTTTTGCATAGATTTGGCATCCTTTATATTCCTTACGCTGGAAATGAAGGTCATGTCTTTGCAATGTGAGAAACAAGAATCTATGCAATTCTCTCTGTTCTATACTGTTCATTTTAAGCAAATGTAGTAGGTATTCTATGCCTGCATAAAATTTATATACTGTGTGTAGTATATAGACTACATAGTGCAGTCTTGATAAGAGTTGTATGGTAGTGTGTCTTTTAACTGGTATATGTGCACACCAGTGTTTGCAGTGTCATTGGTTTTTGACTCTTGTGCTTTGCCCTTTGACCCACACAGGAGATGATTGGTCTGATTAAACAGTCGAAGATTCCCATTATCTGCATGTGTAATGACCGCAATCATCAGAAGATCCGCTCGCTGGCTAACTACTGCTACGACCTGCGGTTTCAGAGACCCCGTGTTGAGCAGATCAAGGTGCTCACTGACATTTCAAATAATCTGTTCTTTATAGGAAATTTACTTTTTTTTTTGCATGTTTACCATGTCACATGTGCTTTCTGTAGAATGACCTAGAGATTGGATGTATTTATTATTCATTTTTGCATCATATAAAAAAATATTTTAAATGTTTATTTCCAGGTTTAAACATGCCAGGTTTTATATTTTAAGTAATAACAGCAAATTATGCAGGATTACAACCAACTAAAGGTCCTTACACACACATTGAGTTTAAAATTTCCGCATGCGTTGTTAATTTTTTTTTCATATTAGTCATTTTTTTCTCATCAGAATGCTTGCTATGGATATGAAAACATGGAAAAGAAAACCTGATCCTAATTTTTTATGATGGACAAAAGTTTCAGTGACAGTGTGTAAACATGACTGACAACGTGACGTCGTATTTATTTTTTTTACGTGCGAAAATTTTGGACTAAAGTCTAACCCAAACATTACATTAGGTACATATTGTTAGTTGTTTCGGGAATACTTTACAATAAGGTGTCATTTGTTAACATTAGTTAATGTATTAACTAAAATGAACAATGCATTTATTACACTATTTATTCATCTTTGTTAATGTTGGTTAGTAAATATACAGTTGGTCATTGTTTATTCATGTTAGTGCACAGTGCATTAACTAAACACAACTTGTGATTTTAATAATGCACTAGTAAATGCTGAAATTAACATAAACTGAGATTAATAAATTCTGTAGAAGTATTGTTCATTCTTATTGTTATTTATTTATTTATTATTTATTATTGTTCATTATTCTAATGAATCTTATTGTGAAGTGTTACCGTTAAAAATCATTAAAAATAACAGTCAAAAATAATTAAGCTTACTTTTTATCCAATCAGGGGGCTATGATGTCTATAGCTTTCAAAGAGGGTCTGAAGATCCCACCCCCAGCACTTAATGAAGTCATTCTGGCATCCAATCAGGATATTCGGCAGGTATTTATAAACAAACCGGTCATCTATATCACTGCTAAACTGATGTCTTTAGTAGCACTGCAAGATTATTGTATTTCTATTTCCTAGGTACTGCATAATCTGAGCATGTGGTCTGCTAAAGACAAAGTCATGACCTATGACCAGGCCAAAGCTGATGCTAACAATGCCAAGAAGGACATGAAACTGGTATGTGCACGCTGTTAAATGCATTGTACAATACACACACTGTACAATCATTAATTCCATGCGAGTAGACTGTACAGTATGAATATATGTGTGTTTACATATGCAGGGTCCATTTGATGTCTGTCGGAAGGTGTTTTCTTCAGGAGAGGAAACTGCCCACATGTCTTTGATTGACAAATCAGACCTTTTCTTCCACGATTACTCTTTAGCACCACTATTTGTTCAAGAAAACTACCTGCATGTCCGACCAGCTGCTGCAGGGTAGGTTTTAGACTTGAACAAAAGAAATATATTTTTACAATATTGAATACGTATTTCTATATTTTTGCATTTGCTCTAATTTAAAGGTGATTCTTGCTTGATCCACTTGAAAAGATCTGATCTAGACAGCTTTTTTTTTTTTTTTTACATGCAGTACGTACAAAATATAGACATAATGACCACTTATTGCATTTTATCGCATTACCACAAAATAAGCATTTTCGTATTTGGGTACCAATCTTCACAGTCACTCCATTTTACAGTGATCTTGTTATGCACTTACTATATATAGTAATACAGTACTATATACAGTAAATTGTGCATAATTACAACCGTAATCCTAAGCTTCAACTGTAATCCTAACCACAACTTTCAGTGCATGTTGTTAAATAATATTATACCACGGTCTGTCTGAATACTAGTTTCTGATTGGCTGGCAGGTATGTATTAAAACTATTTAATGTACAGGTATTTCCAAGTCAGTTTAATCACCGTTCTATATATGAACGCGCTGCGCACACACAGACACTTGTTGACCTGTGTCTATAAAATAGTCTAAATACTAGATTGCTACATTATATTCCTCAGCAACGAGGTGGTAATCGCTGTTTTTGAAGTATTTAAACACTGCTTCATTGTTTGTAGAGAGATACGCAGATGTAAGTAACGTGCACAAAGCCGTCATTTCTTTCTCGATTGATTAGTCATTCATTCAAATAAATGCTGTAATCAGTTCAAATCTACAGTATGTGATCTTACTGCACTATTTCATCTCTGTGTCTGATTTGAAGCAGGCACTAGCTCTAATGAGCCGTAGTGGAAAAAAATAACCATTCTTTTTTTTTTACCCTTCTGGTCAAATATTGCACTTCGAATATCATTAATGGCTTTAACTTGTCAATACTGGCAAATGACCATGGTATAAGCGGGATAATGCACAGCTAACCTTGCATTAACCCATTACCTAACTTTATATTTATACACTGTAACAAGAGCACCTTAAAATAAAAGTGTTACCCAGTCTTCATATAAAAATTTGAATTTGCTGAATCAAAGAACAAAGAAACAAATTAGACATTGCATGAAACAAATGGCAGGTCTGCTCGTCTTACACCTAATTTACAGATGCATTTTGACTTTGGACTGATGAATTTGGCTTACTGTCTTTAGAAAGATAAACTAAGATTTTTAATATGATCACTGTATACACAATTTTCCCTAATGTGTGTCAGCAAAATTATTGCAATAATATCTTGTACTGACCATCCATAACACGCAGTAACATTAGTAGTTTATAATTTTTGCACAATATATTTATTTCATAGGACTGTTCTGACTGTAGATGAAAGCGTGATGGTATAATTGTGAAATTTGATGTTCATCAGGGGAAATCTGAAGAATCATTTGATGCTGTTGAGTAAAACAGCTGACAGCATTTGCGATGGAGATTTAGTGGACAAACAGATCCGCTCCAGACAGACATGGTCTCTGCTTCCCACACAGGTAACGTACTTCCCTGCCATTATCTTCTCATCAGTGTTGACCAACAAATCCTCAGTCAACAGCTTGATTGCTGCAGCAGCACTGAGATAATCAGGCCCAAAGTGCCTATTTTCAAAATGCCATTTTCGAGGCAGAAACGATGAAACAGAAATTTCTGCTGCAGCACTGATTTGTAACGTATTACAAAATCCGTTCACATAGGTCAAGTGTTTTCAAAACAAATCAAGCTTTTCTTTTAATAAATCTGTGCATTTTTTTTTTCCCAGGCGATTTATGCAAGCGTGTTGCCAGGGGAGCTGATGCGGGGTTATATGAGTCAGTTTCCGACCTTTCCCAGCTGGTTGGGCAAGTTCTCATCAGCTGGCAAGCACAGCCGCATCATACAGGAGCTTGCTTCACACATGAGCCTAAAGTGAGAAAACGCAAACACTTCTTCTCACACTTTCTTTCCTCTTGTCTGAACTTTTTAAACCACATTTATGCTTCTCTAAAATCTTGCCTTTTTCTCATCCTGCAGAACGTTAAGTAGTAAGGAAGCCTTAAATCTGGATTACCTGCCGTATTTGCGCTCAGCAATATTAGAGCCTCTTCAGTCGCAAGGTTCAGAGGGAGCCAGTGAGAGCGTGAAGCTCATGGATGATTACAACATCATCAAAGAGGATGTTGATAACTTGATGGAGATCAGCATGTGGGGCGGACAGCCGGATCCTTACTCTAAACTAGACTCCAAGGTGTGTGTGTGTGTTTGATTTTTTTTTTTTTTTGAGCATATTGTAGAGTTGTCCTCTAGGACTAGAAACCGGTGGTCCAGTTGACACTTCATTGCTTTGACAGATGCCTGCTCAGTCTGAGTTAATTGTTTTAACTGTAAAACATCTGGAGGTGCTGTATGCCACACTTTATCCCCATCAGCTCTGTTTTTTTCCTTTCTGCAGGTGAAAGCTGCATTTACAAGAGCCTACAATAAGGAATCCCATCTTACACCGTACTCCTTACAAGTGGTGAAGAAAAGCCGTAAAGGTGCTGTTGACCCTGAGCTTACAGGAGAGCTTGAGAGTGAATCTCAGTTCCAGGAAGAGGAAGAAGATGATGGGGTTACAGCAGATGCAATGATCAAGGTAGATATTAAAAAAAAAAAAACCATTTTCTTTCTTTTTGACTTTCCATCAGTTTTCTAATCATGTTGACTTCAATAGCATATCATTTGGAAAACACTTAATGGGTTAGTTCAGCCAAAAATAAAAAATATCAATCTAAACCTGTATAAGTTTCTTTCTTACTTTGAACAGAAAAGATATTTTGAAAAATGCTGGTAATCAAACAGTTGGACCATCCCCATAGTATTTATTTTTGTTACTATGGAAGTCAGTGGTGACCAACAACTTTTTGGTTCTTTGAAATTCTTCAAATTATCTTTCTTTGTGTTGAAAATATAAAGAAACTTATACATGTTTGTAACAACGTGAGGGCGAGTAAATGATGACAACATTTTTAGGTGAACTATTCCTTTAATCTTTCATCAATTAGGCTGTGTGTCCACCAAAGCATTTTTTCCTGCTAGCGTGTTTTTTCAGTTCTCAATGGGAGCGCCACATTTTTTTAAAACGTCATGAGCTTGCTGAGCATCTTTTTCGTGCTAAGTGTTCGGCCGTTTTTTATTATGAAAAACTACAAAATTGAAGCTACCATAATATTATGAAATGTAATATTTGGAGAAACATAACGTCTGCCATTACTTCAGTGGATATCATGGCAACCACAGCGCATCACCAGAAAAAAACCAGCTGCACTCTCAAGCGCTCACAGCTAAGCGTTTTCAGCAGAGTGCCTGGTGTTTTCAGCTGACAAAAAAACGCTTTGGTGGGCACGCGGCCTCAGGCCTTCATGTTGTTCCAAATGCTTAAGGCTTTTGTTCAACTTTGAAATGCAAATGAAGATATTTTTAATGAAACCTGTGAGTACTATAACTCCATCAAAAGTCAATATGCGTCAAGTTTAAGCCATGTCTTGTGTGTGTATGTATATATATATATATATATTTTGTTTGTATTTTCTTTTTTTTTTCTTTTTTTGGGAGGGTGGTGATGTTAACAGCATGAGGGTGAACAAATTACGAGCTTTTATAATTTTGTGTGAACTATCCCTTTTCATTACTTATAGATTGTTGAAATCACAAAGTTTATGCCACAGAATCTTAGCACACAGAATTTAAACACTCGTTATTTTAGATTGAAGGTATTTGTGATAAGCAAGCTTGTTTATTGAATATTTTATATTTTGTTTAAAGTTGATTTTATTACCAATAAGTCCCTTCAGCTACATTTTACTATGTGTAAATTCATTCTGTAGAATTCCACATTTGCCCCAAAATCAGCATAGATACAGTCTGCATGTTCCATCAGGACCCACATACAGGCAAAATATCACAACAAATACAGCATTATTCACCTGATTCCTGTTTTGTTTTTTCTTATAGCAGAAGAAAGCTAAACCAGCAAAAGACGTCAAGCAAGAGAAACCAGGGGCTTCTGGGAAGGGGAAAGGCAGAGGTAAAGGAAAGGCCACAAAGTGAGATAAACATAGGAGGAAACCAGACAGAAAGCCCTCCTCGCTCTCTCCGTTTTCACAAAGATGTGAGTGGTTGAATGACATCAGCTCTATAAACAGAACTTTTTTGTCTGTGAGTCATACTTGTGCACTTCCTGAAAGCCATCACTCAGCTTAAGCTGCTTTCAGCAGAGCAGACACTGCAGGGACCAGGAGCTGGGTGTGGACCACACATTTTCACAGAAGTTATTATATAGTTCACAATTCATCAAGCATGTACACATGCATCATACTGTTAACACACAGCGCTGAAGCTATATTCATCTTAAAGGTAAACAGAATTAAGGGCACTTAATGTCACTGTACTCGTGTAACCCTCATGACAAAGTACACAAGCATTTTAACATACTAGCTTCAGCTTTTCACATTTAAACACACATACACCCTCTTCCACACGGATACCAACTGTACTTGCTGTATGTCAGCTAGCGACTGCACATCGTGTAAATATGTGTCTGCCATATTAGCATTTTTCCCTTTGTTACGTTAAAATACTTGCAGATAAATATATATGTATAAATAATCCTTTCTTAGAGTTTTCTATAGCAGTACTTTTGAATTGATAGTGTCTGATATTAACCTAAAGATTATTCTGTAAATGGCTGAATGTGTTCGATTCGAAAATTAAAACAAGAATTATGTTGTAGAGATGTATTGAGTTTGATTGTTATAATTATCTCCATTGCTCATTCTGCTTGATGCAAATGAGAAGTGTTGATCAGATGGTAAAAACAGCTCAACTGTTCTGTAATTGCGGTTTATGATTATATCTGGGTAAACCGCTCACTGCATAGCTCCAGCTATATATACTTGATCTAAAATTTCAGTACTTAATTTGTAGTTTAACATGAAGACTTTAATACACAATTATTTACTCCAATAAAATAATTTATTTTGTATACAGATAAATGTACAGTAGAAAAAGACAAATCTATGAGCTGATAAATGTTGATTTGCGTTTTAAAGAACGGTGAAGCACTGATTTACATGAAATGCACCTGACAACATATACAGATAATTATACAGCTATAATTGTTCATTACTGAGTTACAGTCAGAAACTATTCCTATATATTGGTCTTGCTTAAAATAGTTTTTTGCATGATTTATGACAACCTAAATGTGTAAGTGAACCACACTTGTGAATAACTATGCATAATGTGAGCTCTTAGCACTATGCCAGTTATATGTTAAAAAGCTGAAAAGTAGACATTAAGGGTACAAATCTGTGTTGTGAAACAATACAGTACAAAAAAAGCTGATATGTGTAAAAGAATCACAGTTTAGCAAAATGGTTCTCAACCGTTTCATGTCAGGAACATTTAAATTAATTGATAATTTACCCCCCAAAAAGTGTGTGTGTGTATATATATATATTAGTTTGTGTTGTCAAATCCATTAATGTGTATATATATGTGAAGAGTTTATATGCAAAAACAAATTTGCAGATTTCCATTTTTACCAATTTTCAAAAAGCAAATTTTTTTCAGTGTGCATTCCAATTAATCTCAATTAAACTGCCGTTTTGATTAGGTGAAAAATACCTAACACCTAGTTTATATTTTTTTTTAGTTATATTTTTATAGATTAGCTAGATTTAGTTTAATATATTAATATTGATAATTCTCATTTAAATAATGTTATAAAAGTCATCCTGCAGACACCCTGGTTGAGAACCACTGGTTTAGCACTAGTCTCTATTGGCTTCTCCCACTTTACACACATTGAGATATTTTTGCAATTAGAAAACACTACATTTTTTACTTTTTTTTTGAGAATTACAGCTTGTAGAATCTTCATCTGTGTCTAACAATCAGTAATGCATCTGCTCTTTGAGGTGTATGCAAAACATCTCGACAGGACAGTGACATTTATCAGCATCTTGGTATTGGTTTTGAGAGTACTTGTAGGGTAACCATCCCGCTGGTTTGTCTAAGGAGCTCGACAGCTTCCGAATGAGTGACACCCTCCAGACTCTGTCCATTTACTGTCAGTAGCTGATCACCGCGACGCAGACGCCCGTCCCCCACCGCAGCTCCCTGTGGAAACAGAGCACTGTCACATACGCTTCTCGCTCAAATACACAAATAGCATTCCTGTCTCAGTCAGATGATTGCATGTCAGGAGGTGGAGTGTGTACATGCCATGATACATGCAAACTGAGCGTGTGTTTGGACATGTATTGATCTCTTTGGCGCACTGCAGTAAAGAGATTTACTCAACCTTTTTTAGTTTAAGTCTCTTTCCTGTGTACCTTGGGAAATATGTTCTTGACATAGATGGGCAAGTCGCCATGGGAACTGCCAAATCCTCCTACAATACTGAAGCCAAGCCCAGCAGAGCCACGTTCAAGAGTGATAGTCTGGAACTGAGGAGAACTTAAACACACACAAAAGACAAATGGAATTTAACCCAATTTTTTCCCAGACACCCTTTCGGCAAATCGGGCAACAATTAATCTCTTAGTACAGCTAGAAAAACGAAAAAAGCAAGCATAACACTTCTATTGAACAGGGTGTCTGAATAGTCTGGGTGCCCTGGAGGTGAAGTCCTTTATCAGAGCTTTAGTGTGTAGAATTCTGCTGACTCTCATGCCTCTAAAAAACTGCACACGCAAACCGGCTCTGAAATATCCACAAGCAGGCGTTTCAGTAAAAATGTGCAATTTTAAAATATATTTTTTATAGACTCATTGAAGGCATAGCTTGGATAAAACGAGTAATAAATCTTAAATGAAGGCATAAATCAGGAACATCCTCAGCAGACCAGGAACATAGTTAACCAAAGACCTGTATGATGTAACCTACTTATCGGCTCCCACTCATATAAATGTAGTCCTGGGCCCATGTACTTTAGTGACAAAACATTTCAGATAGAAAGTGGTAAAAGCAAACAGCAATTAAATAAAAATGAACATATTGGAGTTCTATACATATAGTTGAAGTTTACAGTACGCCTTGCAGAATCTACAAAAAGTATTTTACCAAAATAATAGGGATTTTTTTTTTCTTTAGGTCTGATTGAATAAGATATTTCACATAAAAGATATTTGCATGTAGTCCACAAGAGAAAATAATAGCTGGGTTTATAAAAATGACCCTGTTCAAAAGTTTACATCCCCTTGATTCTTAATATTGTGTTATCACCTGAATGATCCACAGCTGTTTTTTTTTTTTTGTGATGGTTGTTAATTTGTCCCTTGTTTGTCCTAAATATAGTTAAACTGCCTGCTGTTATTCAAAAAAATCTTTCAGTTCTCACAAATGCTTTGAAGGAAAAAACATGCTTTAATAGCCAGGGATGAAAACTTTGATAACACTTTATTTTACGGTTACACCTATTAGTTACCTGTTAGCATGCATATTACTGGAATATTAGCCATTTATTAGTGCTAATTAAGCACATATTAATGCCTTACTCTACATGACCCTATTCTACATCCCTAATCCTAAAACTTAACAACTACCTTACCGACTTAATTGAGGGAAAAGTCATAGTCAATAGTTAACAAGTTTTACCTGTTCTAAAGTGTACCAAAACTTTTTGAATTTGAAGATCAGGGTAAATTGAACTTATTCTTTCTTCTGGGAAACATTTTTTTCTATTCAACTTACTATAACTTCTGGAGGGCAGTACTAAATGAAATAATATATTTAGGCAAACTAAGAAAATAATATTTTAAAATGTGTTTTATTTCTGTGACAGTAATTTTCGGCAACATTTTCAGCAGCTAATAATCTCACTCACCCTTTAGAACTTTTTTTTGTAAATGGCTTTACTGACACTGTAGATTATTTAATGCTTCCTTGCTGAATGAAAATCTGAATTTATTTCAAAATAAAAAACTAAATACACCAAATTATCTTAGATTCAAATGTGCTGCTCACATACACACTCTTCTACAAATCAACAAACAAATAACAACAAAAAATAAAATAAAAATGTTGGCAATATGTATAACATAATACAAAATATAGTATTACCTTATTTTTTTTCATGAGCATTTTGCATAGGAATCTACTTTAGTATAGTTTGGCAGTTTTTATGTATTACTAATCATGTAAATTTTGAGTACCTCTGGTGATTGTGGGTAGTGTAATTCTCTGAGAGTCCAGGTGAGGATTGAATTAAAGATGACCAATCTTTACTAGATCCATCTGCACATCCACTTGGCATCACCTTTAATCAAACACACAGAGTGTGACATTCATGGAAAGATGAGCTCTGAACATTTGATTATGTTTTGAATCTGAAATGATTGGATACATGTTTGAAGAAACACACCTGCAGTGTCACGGCTCCACTGCTGTTTCTCAGGACAGTACTTGCCTCAGTAACTGAGAGATGTTCAGTTGATGTACCGTTAATGCTGATGACCCTGGCACCCAGCTGAAAATTCAATTCACAGTTGATTATTTGAGGACGGTGGGAAGCAATTCCCATGAATGGAGTATTCATTTTGTTGTCCTGTGAGTAACATTCACATTTTTTGTAGTAGGAACTAGATACTCTAGTATATCTAGTAGGAAAATTTCTGTATACACTAAAATTCCCCCTCATCCATCTTGACTATATACAAAAATATAAAATCATTAAATTACTTGCAACAAAAATGAATTTGCAAAAAATGAAAAAAGCTAAATGCTAAGGCTAAATAAATGGAAAATGTATATACACTACTGTTCAAAGGAATTACATTTATTTATTTATTTATTAAATAAAAGAAGTCTCTTATTAAAAAAAAATTAAGTAAAAACAGTAATATTGTAAAATGTTACAATTTTAAACAGCTGTTTTCTAGTATAATTTCAAGTAATATTTATATATATATATATAAAAACAACAACATAAATATCTTTATTGTCACTTATCCATGCTGGATGAAAGTAATAATTTCTTTCAGAAATAAAAAAATTACTTTACATTCTGAATGGCAGTGTACATATAGTTTTGCATATATTGTGAGGTTTACAGTATAGAGAAATGCCTGAAAGCCACATGAAAAAGAGAACTGGGAAAGAACCATGAGTCGCAAGTCAAACTTGGGTCTACAAAGTTGTAAAACATTTTGGAGAACTGCCCACAAAGCTATCGACTTCAACAGAAACGTTTTCTAAACTTAATGAAAAGGGGGGGGGGAAAGGGGTTTTAGGCCCAAAAAGTGTCACACATTCTCATTGTCTCTACCTGCAGAAGTCCTGTGTGTGCTGCAGGTGTGGTCGGGTCCAAGTTGGAGATATAAATCCCTGAATCTCCCTGTGTGCCTCTCGTTCTCAACTCCACAGACTCAAATTCATGCTGAGGCAGAATCACACCAACCTTCCACTTACTACTGGATCATACAGTTACTGCAGACACATGCCTTACATCACTGCATATAAAAGCTAACCCACCTTCTGAACGGTGACAGTTCTGATGTCCACGTTTCCATCCACAGCTGTGCGAAAAGATGAAAACATTGACTCACTGATGAGTGGAACTGAATATTGAATAGCAAATAATTGAGCGATGTGACAGGCTCTTACAATCATCTGTGCTGAGAGATGAGAGGAGAGGGACATCCAGCCCGCCCACCTGCCAGAACACAGAACACAGACACTTTAGAGATTGTGCCCCATCTAGATCTGAGATGAATACCACTTTTTATGTTATATATTTAAAACATCTATGGGTTAACACACCCCTTATCATACAGTACCATACAAGTGTTCACCTTATCTCCATATGTGTAGTTTGATGATGCTTTAAAACGAGCCACCTCCAACAGCACAGGCCCACTACAGCTCTACAACACAAAAACACACACGCACACAGAGAGAGGATCATAATTAGCCCTATTATAATTAAAAAGGAAATGCATTAATTACAATATTCCTAAGTGAAGTGTATTTGTTTGCACCTGCAGTAGTGCGCTTGCATAGTCCTGTGATGCAGCTCGGATGTCCTCTCCATTCACAGACAAAATCTGGTCACCTAGCAACAGTCTTCCATCCAAGTCTGCAGCCCCTCCCCTTGTTATCTCAGACACAAAGATTCCAGTGTCATTCCTGCAAGACATGCAGACAAATATGAATTCAGATGAATCGCTGTGCAGTTCTGTAATGCAATTATATCCCTTCAGAATAACCCACCTTTTCCCCACAATGCGAAGCCCTGGTCCCGGTCCTGTTTTGAGGTTCAGTTCCACACTGAAGAGATCCCACATGTCTTCAGGTGTTTGCTTCTGGAGTGTGGAGTGGTTCTCTGTCACAGGGTCTCTGTAGATACACAATCGCACACGCTGCGGACTCAAGCGCAGGACGCTCAAGGCCTCCTCATGAGTGGCCATTCTCAGATCAATGCCATTCACCTGGAGGAGATAACAATCATCACACTAAAGAGCCATTCAGAGAACCTTGGTAGGAAAAGATTACATTTTCCCCGTCTGAATACTCAGTTCAGTTTAATCTGCACTGTGCACTGCACAGTCTCTAAGACATGAGTTCAAAGTAGTCTGTATATATTTATTATGTATATAGGTCAAAAAAAGGGTTTAACCATAAAAATAATAAGTGTAATACTGCTTTAAATAGAGCTAACTTCCCTTCTCCGATATCTCGCTTTTTGCTTCCCTCCTCCACCCCTTCTCCGCCCTAGATTTCGATTTCCTCCCTAATTCTGTTTGTTTTATTCCAGATCGAAGGAACCTTCAGCACAGTCAAGACCATCACGGTCAGGGCCCGGTCAGATCATTAGGACTTATGCCGCTTTTACCATAGGGCCTTACATTCGATCTAGGGCTCGATTGCTGGAGGTTGGATGCCAGGTATCCAGCCAGAGCAGAACTGGACCTATCCGAGCCTGGGTTCTCCCAAGGTTTTTTTCTCCATTTTAGTTGGAGTTTTGGTTCCTTGCCATTGTCGCCTACAGCTTGCCCGAATGGGGGCATCCAGTCCCAGTAGTTAGTCATGGCCAAAGGCCTCCCAATTCCTATTCCGCCATAATTCTTATCAAGCCCATCTAAGGCTTCACCTTCCTCCCGGGGGGCATTAGGGGTACGGGCCGGTCGCCGAGCTCCGTCCGACCATCGTGGCCCTAGGGCTAAAACCCCTGGGGCTTCAGGTTCGTTCGGGCTCTCGGCCCTCCCCCCGGACAGCGCGCCAAACATGCCTATCATTTTATTGAGAAAGTGTGAACTCGTGAAATATATTTTAATATGTACAGAATAAGTCAGAATAAGCATGTTGTTTGAATATTATGTTACACTGACTAACAATGTAACATTATTTCAACCAAATCTTGACATTTATTCTCCAAAAACCTTAAAAGTACACACTTTACTTTTAATGCGCTTTCTTGGGCATAAAATCACTTTTGTGGATATCTTTTGATGCAGACTTTGTAACGTCTTTGACTCATATATAAATACACACACATGCAGTATATATTTTGAAAACATTTACATGTATTTGCATGTCTATATTTATATTCATATAAATACAAATATAAATAAATATATTTAATATATAAACATAACATTTTTCTGAAATATATACATGCATGTGTGTGTATTATATACACATAATAAATATACTCAGCACATACACACATATTATCGAAATAAAAATCATTTTGGATGCGATTAATCGCTATTAATCATTTGACAGCACTAGTTCAGAGCAATGATTGTTACTCAATGATTGACTCAATGCAAATTTTTTGTGTAGAGATCAATGAACTCCATTCTCTACAACTTCACTGGTGAACGATACCTCCAGTATATGATCTCCTGCCCACAACCGACCATCTCTGTGAGCCGCACCGTCCTTAT
>JAUMHE010000001.1:208176-221330 GCA_032359235.1 Enteromius mattozi | reverse complement strand
ATTTGGAGAATTTGATTTTGACACATTGTCATCTTCAGAGCAGTTGTCAGGAGTTGAAAACTGGACATAAAGAGGGATAAATAATGTAAAATAAATGTAAAATAAATAATAAATAAATGTTTTATGTAGTCATGCTTTATCTTGTCTAGAGTATATTCTGAGTATGGGTGTGTGTAAAGTAATTATGTGTACAGTATCTGTGCTGTACCTGAGGACTCTGCACTAGTAGCTCAACTTTGTCTCCTGCTCTACGGATCGCCTCCACGGCTTCTTCATGAGTAAAATCACTCACATCCACACCTTGAACCTGCCAACACACACATTAAAACTGTAATGTGTGAAGTTCTTTCTCCAGTCGCTCATTACTTTCAACATACCTCTGCTTTCAAGTTAACCAGTTTGCCCCAGATTTTCTTTAAACTAATCTTGTTATCTAGTTTATTTAGGTCAGAGTAGGAGTGATGCATTAGCTTATTATGACCAGCAGATGGAGATCATCAAACATCATCCAAATCCAATTACTGTTCATAAACACTAACTAATCTTAGCCTCAAGCCTTTTGATATATATTTCACACAAAAATAGCAAGAGCAGATTTAAATCACCTATTCCAATCTGACTATCCTAACCCTCCTTTTTTACTCATGTTGTTTTAAACCTGCATTACTTTCTTTGGCGGGGCAGAAAATTTGTTTTTTTTTTATATACAGTAAAAATAAATATGTGTGTGTTTTTATTGTATTGCATTTTAATTTAATTTAATTTAATTTAATTTAACTCATATATGCAGGTTTGGAACAAGTGTGAGTTTCAATTTTTAAATCATAGGATTATTTTTCAAGGTCCATGGCAGGTAATTATAGCAAGTAAACTAGATATTAATTATATTTCTCGACATACTTATTTGCATATTTGGTAACACTTTATTGAAAAGTGCACTTGTTATATATGTTACATTTGCTTGATTGAGTAAAAAACAAAAAATTATGCACAATAACAAGCAACTAACCCTAATTCTGACCCTATAGTAAGTACATGTTGTTAATTAATATTACTCAATGCTTACCTGTATAATTACACAGTAACAAGGACACTAAAAAATGAATGGTATCACTTTATTTCACAGCCCTGCTCCGCATGCTATGTACTTGTTACAGTACAATAACAGAGTAACAACTAGGCACTAACTCTGAACCTATAGTCCTAAACCTAATCCTAACCCATGTAGTTACCTTATATTATCCAGCACTTTCCTATCCAGTAGGCTACATTGTAAATACAGGTAAGTGTATACAACTACATATATAATTATATAAATATAATTTAATGATTTTACAAACATAATTATTTTCTGCCAGTTTGGGTCATTAATTTTGTATTCTTTCTGTTATTGGAATTTCAGACAGTGTCTAAGTGGGCAGTTGTTGGCTAGAGTAAGCAATAAAGAGCAGACATTATACCAATATTATCTAAGAAAACACACCTGAAGAATTCGGTCTCCTTCTTTCAAAGTGCTGTTGCGTGCAGCTGGACTGTCCTCTGCGATTTGTTTTACGAAGATGCCCCGTCTCATTTCTCCATTGCTCAGTCGACTGCCCATACCACGACCCCCCACCACACTAAAGCCAAGACACGTGCCCCCAGCCCTGAGTAATGTTACTCTAAGATAACAAACACAACCATATCACCATTACACTTCAACATACTAAAAGTGAATGTGTTGATATTTTGTTAGTTTATAGGATGCAGTACCTTCTAGGCTGGCTCCATGAACGCTGATCCTTCCCATGTGTCTCTTCTACATCTTTCCGTCTGTCTTTTTCTCTCCCTTGTCTCTGTCCGTTCTCACTCTGCAAGACCGGTCTTTCATTCACCACCTTTCTGTCTCTTTCTAGTCTTTCATTGCTTTCTCTTTGTTTTATTTGATTGTGGTTATCTATTCCTTTATTCTCTTCTGCAGTTTGGGTGTTTCCATTTACGTCCTTACCGTCCACAGTACTTTGTTGTTCAGAAATGCATTCTCTGATACAAAGCAAACAAGCATTAGAACACCATCAGAAACAAGAAAACAAACAGACAAAAAGATTCTCCGTCTCCTTACAGGGGTTTAAAATTCAGCTTTTGTGTGTGTTTGGGTTGGACAGTAGCTGTTCTGTGTATTTCTATTTCCTCTTTTGATTGGGCATAGCTGGCTCTGTGCATGTCCAGGAAGGCAGCAGGCACGTAAGTCACACTGATACAAAAACACACAAGAACAAGCAAAATGGGGTTGAAATCCAATTTCAACAACCAATGAAATGTGCTTCTGGTTAGAACATAACATTTTCTTACAATTTTAAACATTTTTAATTAGTTTTAACGGACAAAATCTCTCTCTGACTTTGTCTTCTGCCAAAATATACTGTTCTATCCTGATACCAGGCAAACAAATATAATATTAATAATATTATTAATAATAAGAAATATTGGTTGCACTTTATTTTACAGTACACATACTTACAATGTACTTACCCATGAAAGTACTGGTAATTTAAGGTAACTACATGAGGTAGGATTAGGTTAAGGGGTAGGTTCAGGGTTAGTACCTAGTTATTACCTTATTATTGTAATTACTACAGTAAGTACATAGTATGCACATGAGGAACAGGAGTGTAAAATCAAGTGCTACCAAAATATTTATTCAGCACCAAATCATAAATCATTTCTGATGGATCATGTGACACTGAAGAGTCCAGTAATGGTTGCTGAAAATTCAGCTTTGCCATCACAGGAACAAATAACATTTTACACCCGTTATTTTAAATATTTGTAATAATATTTCACAATAGTGCTGTTTTTACTGCATTTTTGATTAGGCCTAAATACAGTAAATGTAGCTTGATAAGCATGATAATCTTCTTTTATAAACATAAAAAAATGTAACAACCCCAAACTTTCAGAATGAATTAATATATATATATATATATATATATATATATTAATATTAACTACTGTGTAGTTACATTTAAATCAATCATTTGCTACAATGCACTTATTGTTTTTACATTGTACTTTCATATATTTGTAAAATGTAATTACATCTGTAATTCATTTCTGTGATTACACACCTTAACTCCCTAACCTTATCTGCAACCCACCTCAATAGCAGCAAAAGTGTTTTGCAATACAATATGACCACAATAAGTCCATTGCATTTATTTTTGGATGCAAGTACATAGTAGTTAAGGCCACCTAATATAAAGTGTGACCCAAAATTTTGTTGCAAAAAATGATCTTGCGTTTATTTGTATTAAATTTATATAAAAACTAGTCAGAGTTAGGTTTAGATAAAGCTTGGTGAGTGTGCATGTGTGTGTGTGTGTGTGTGTGTGTGTGTGAACACCTGAGATCAGGTCCGATCAGTGAATGTCTGCGTAGCATCGCTCTGGCTTGTGCATTGGTCAGGTTGGTGGTGGATTCTCCATTGATGGCAACAATTCCATCCCCCACTGCCAGTCTCCCGTCTTTACTGATCGACCCGCCATGAACCACAGAGCGGATTATTATGCCTGAACCATCCCTTAAGGCACTCACTGTCATTCCTACACATACATACACACGTGTTATGTACATAGTCACCTTAGGATATGTACAACACAAGTTGTCCTATGTATTCTTTTATAGGTATATACATATAATAAGGTTCTTCTCCCACAAACTACCTCATATAGTGTGAAAAAGCCAGCATGAGTTTTTTTTTGCTTGCATAATAACAGTGGAATTGTTCAACTACTATTTTTGCAGCTGAGAATATAAGGTGTGTGTCTGTACAGGCTTTCAAAAATAAACCTAAACTGACAAATATTCACTGAAGTGACAACTAGCCCCAGGCTCTCCCAACAATGAATTTTTAAGTGTATATATATACACATGTAGTCATTTTTATTTAAACAAGATCTTCATAACCAACACAAGCGTGTGTTAAAGTGTGGGTGTAACCAGCTCCACAATGAAAGTTTAACCACATCAGATATTTCTTTCAAACTACAAATGGAATATTATCATTCGATAATTGTCATTTCTGTGCGCAGCGAACCCCTTAACTGTCTGCCTTATCAATTCAAACTCTATTATTCAAAGCAAATGCATGATTATTTCTAAGTAACAATGAAAGTGTCAGCGTACCATGCAGAGTCAGTGCATTTGAGAGGGTCTTAATACCCCTCACTCACCTTCATGGCATATAAAGTGTTGGCTTTGACTCCTGTTGTATTAAAATCACAGCGTGTGCCTTCAACAATTCATTTTACGAGTATTAAATTGAGCTAATGAGCTTCAAACAGTGCCGCTGACTTCATTGTGGGTGTAAAGTGACTGGTTGGCTTTGTTCTATTTTTTGCTTCTACAAATCTATCTAAATTGCTCTCAAGTTGAAGCATGCACCATGCAAGCCTATATTAAATATAATATGCAGCTGATTTATGAATAATTAGGAGTCCATGCAAAGAGAAAACACATGCAATATGAACACACATGAGAGCTAAGAAGCAAGGAAACACACATCAATCATGGAGACAACACTATGGTCGTAAAGAATTTGAGATTCGTAGATTTTGAAGTTTTTATTTTCAATTTAAACATTCATTTATCAGGTTTCTTGTCTGAACAGTCAAATTACAGTACAATCATAGTGCGCTAGTTACAGAAGTGCACATCTGACCATGTAAAGCACAGCACAGGACAGAGATGACACAAGAAAACACAGAAACAAAAAACACACAACACATCACGATTTATAATCTCTATTCCATCATCCAACATAAATAACTGACTTATAAATAACTGTGTCAAGTTAATAAAAAAAAAATCAAGATGAAATGGGATGCTGAATTAAATAATACTCATGCAGAGCTTTGTGTCAAGCTGATGAATATTCATTTAAATAAATACTTCATCAAAAAGAAAGAAAAATAGAAAGATCAAGTTTTAATGGAAACCACCACTTTTCTATTCTTCACTGATTTTGCCAATGAGATGGTGTAGTTGCATAGAGACACTGCAGGGCTTAACAATTACGATGGTCTGAGGCCAGTGTGAGATCTTTGAGATCTTTTAGTTGACAGGAATGTACTACTACTGGGTAAATGACATCATTCTGCAAATGCAAATTATGCTGAAATACCGTACAACCACACACTAAAAAAATACTTTGATTTTAACGAAAAAAAAAACTGTGAAAATGCTACAGTAAAAAGTACAGTGAAATGGTTAAAGATAAATCCCTGTAGAATTTATAAAGAAAAACCATAAACTGACCGCATTACATTTCAATATTTGTTTGAATTTGATGTTTTTTTCTGCTTGTGATGAGCTTTGGTTCATCATGTGACTTTCTCATCACCACCTGCATTTGGTGGTTATCAGAGTATTTAAAAGGTACAAAACAGATTTCAGCACTTCAATAAGTTGGTATATTAACATTATATCAGTTAATAAAATTACGGCATTTAACTGTAAATTTATCTTAAAACCGTAAAACCTAAAATGTTTTTACCATATTTTTTTTTTACAGTCGAATTCCGCCAACCACAGTTGCTGTTTTTTATCGTAAATTTTACAGATAAAACTTTTTTACGTAAAGTTATGTAGCTGACATAAACTCTGATTTGTAAAAGTTCCAGCTATTATTGCTTAAAAATATAATCATTAATTAAATTAATCAGATTAATAATTGAACATATTTAATGGAAATACAAAAATATGTTTTTTGAGAAAATATTATTAAAATATATTAAAAATATACTAATGTTAAACACTTTTAATATTTTTGGGTCAGTAAGATTATTTGGTGTTTTTGAAAAGTCTCTTTCACTCACTAAGATGCATTTTGGTCATAAACATATTAAAAACTGAATATTTTATAATTTAAAATAGCTGTTTTCTATTTGAATACATTTAAAAATGTAATTTACTTCTGTGAATCATTGTAATATGCTGATTTGATGCTCAAGAAACATTTCCTATTATATTATCATTGTTGAAAAATGGTGCTGCTTTGTGTATGTATGTATTAATTAATTTTTTAGTGGAAATCATGCTACATATTTGTTAGAAATAGAAATTGAAAGTTCAAAAGAAAAGCATTTATTTTTATTTTTTAAATATATATTTTAAATAAATAGTGTGTAGGGCAAGTTCAAATCAGAACTGCTAGCATGACGGGCCAGCAAATAACAATGAAATAAACAAATAAAAATAAGTAATTAAAATTAGTTGAGCCCTGCAGTGCATCATGTACAGTACAGCTTGACTTGACTGAAAACATCAGAGAAAAACATATAGTCTAAGAAATCACAACTCTTTAAAAAAACATCAATACAAACTAAAGTACATGCTAGTTAGCAAAAGAGATATGTAAAACATAATATCATGCACTAATACAAAACTTTACGTCCCTATGTAATATATTGCTTGTGTGCAACATCTATACACACATACAAACACACATTATAGGTCTCTCACAGAATTCACCTCAATGTCAAACATACTGAAGATGTACAAGAAGACAGATAGGAAGAGTGTAATGAACAGGGTTAACATACCAAGACTGGAGTTTCCCCTGACTATAGTTACGGTTTTCTCATAGCCACTTGAGGGAATGGAGACGTTTTTAGCATCAGCCTCCATCTTGCTGTTGTGAGAGTGGGAATTTGTCTAGAACACAAACAGAGAAAGCATCAGGCATCTTTACTCAGTAAAACGGCCTATTTTCTTTGCACATGCGGTAAATGGAAAGCAAAAAGATCTCTAGAGCTGCTAAGAGCCCTTTTAAACATCTGTCCTGCAGTAATGCTTCATTTCCAGTGCTGAAAGTGTTTATTTAGTACACAGGCATCCAGTTCTCCAGAGAGATCCCAGGCGAGTCGGTGCCAGTGAATGTGTGACTGAATGACATTCATAGCAACAAGAACAATCCTCTGATGAACCATTTCTTGCACTTTTTTTAAGTTGTCAACAGATGATGTCAGATACTGTCCTTGGTGTCAAGATGAGAAATACAGTTCTCTAATGTTCACTAACTTCTTCTGAATCCTGACCCAATGAATCAAACCCAGAACAGCTAGGGTCCAAAATGACCTCTTGCCAAAAGCAAGAAAGAATTATTATTATTTTTTAAAATGATTTTAAACATTTAGTCTTATATGTTCACTAGGGCTGCAATTACTTGATCAAATAAAATAAAAACAGCTACTATTGCTTAAAAATGTAATACGTTATTAAATAAGTTATCAAATAGTTATCCAGTCTTCAGTGTCACATGATACTTCAGAAATCATTAATATTCTGATTTGACGCTCAGGAAACATTTCTTATTATTATAAATGTTGAACAGTTGTGCTGCTGAATATTGTTGAGGAACCAGTTATACTTTTTTTTAATCAGGAATCTTTGATGAATAGAAGGCACAGTTTTGTTTTTTTTCAAGTATTTTGTAAAATCATAAACATCTTTTCTGTAAAAATTTGACTTTAATGCATGCTTGTAGGTTAAAGTATAAACTAAAAATCTAAAGTAAAAAAAATAAAAATACCGACACCCAAACATTTGAATGAATAATAGTATACATTAGCAGAAGATAGATTGTCAGAATATGATAACAAAATACAAAAAGAATACATCCATTAACACTAATAGTTAATAATTATGTAGAGTTCATGAAATAACATTTAATAACAGTGTTTTTTACAAACTTTATTAACCTTAATGCTGTTCTATAAATATACTACTGTTCATTTTTAATTCATGTTTGTTCATTAAAAATTTATTTATACAAATTAAAATGTTAAAAAATATATTAGTGTAGAAAATAACATTAGCCCAGATTAACAAATCCCATAAAAGCTCTTAGTTTCTGAAACTTACAGTAAAATGTTCCCTAAAAAAATATTGATTGTACTACATGTATTCTAAAGAGTTTTTAGTTTATGGACATTTTATCCCCTCCAGATTTTCATGTATTGACACATAAGTAGAATAGTCTGCATTGTTTGTCACCAATATGCAAGAAACATGCAGGTAAATAATAAATAAATAAACAGATTTATATATATATATATATACACTCTAAAATACATAATGCTACATACAATCTGTTCACCATTGGCAGATAAGGTAAAAATGATAACAATACAGTCATTAACAAAACGTTTAAATATGTTCTCAACAAGCCATCAAAATAAACGAGTGCTCTACACACTTGCGGTCTGGAGTAAACCAAAACCCTCATGTGAATAAGATATGATGTCACACAAATCCTGTCAACAAATATCCTCAACAGTTAAACCCTGGCAGCTAGAATGACCACACTGAATTAGGTCAGTGGAAAAAAAACACTTTCTCTTTCGCAAGCTAGCTGCTAGAGTGCAACTAGTCCAAAACAACCCCTGTTTACAAAATCAACTGCTGTAGGAACCCACAAAAGTATATCATTATGAAGTAGGAAATCTAAACCTTACACTGCGCTGTAAACAACCAACCAATCTACTGAGTTTAAGCTTGAAAAACAAATGTCAAGAGTCAGTGAAAAGAAGCTGGTTCATGTAGCTCAGAAGTTACTACGCCACACCACTGTTACAAAACAGATCCCATTAGTATTAAAGCAGGTATAGCAATATAGCCTACTGTACCTGCAAAGTGCTGTGCTGGTTGTTATATTCTGGGTGGCAGTTGCCTGTTACTTCAGCTTCTGTGTCCTGAGTGTCATTTTCCTGTCAATGACAAAGCTATATTAAATATCCTACTCTGGAATCTTGTCCCACTCCTCTCTTTATCTGGACACAATCACATATGCACGCGACGGACTCTTAACTTCGCAAAAGAAAATGTTCCCAGCACTAGCTAAACCCAATTTCAGAGTCGTGGGACACATAAACACAAATGCACCACTTGTTTTAGGAGTCTGGTGTTAGAATTCAAGAGACATTAATTATTAAAAGATTCCAGTAACCAGAGACTCATGAGCCACAGTTACTGAGACCCAGTTCACAACAAAGACCACCATCAGACTAAAGTAGATCTCCAATAATAATACTCTAAAATAGCACCTGTAGATTAGGTCAAAAATATTCAACTGACTTAATATACAAGATGACGGAGTCAACGCACAACACAGTCTCACTCCAACTCGTCACATGTTGATGCTTGGTCAAGACCCTTTTGCGTCGCTTTTTGAAGCTCAAGGTACCCCTTATTAGTCACTTTTCGACGTGAAGGGTCCTCCACTGTTTTCAGTTGTTTGGCTTAATGTAATGGTTTGCATGCATATATAAATTTATTATAGAATTTTTTACTTTTATTGGAGCACCAAACCCCACCCCTACCCTAAACCTACCCACCTCTAAACAATATATAAAAAAAAAAAACAGGCAAATGCAGTTACTGTACAGGTATTTATAGCACAAACTAATCATAAACAAGCAGTATAAATACATTACAAACAATTTGTGTCACATTCCAAGTCTTCTGAAGCCATACAAAGTCTTTACACGAAGAAGACAGTAAAACACAAGGTTTTAATCACTAAAAATGATCCCGCTCCATTAACGCGCTCACGTCTCATTCAGAAAACATACTACTGTATTGTAGAATGGCGCAATCGGTCACGAGATACACAAGAGCCAATAGTATTTCACAACAGCATGACGCAATCGATCATGAGACACACAAGAACCAATGGCATTTCACAACCAACATTGACATAAGGATTCTTGTAGCGGCATTTTTTGAAAGCACGCACAGACTGCAGCAGACGGAGACAGCGACCGCGTCTATTCCTCTCACAATCGTTTTGCCTCAGAAGACTTGGAATATTAATATTTTTCAGATGGTAGGTTTAGGGGCAGGGGTTGGAATACGTGCTCATAAATGTGTAAATAATATCATTTAAGTAAAACTGTTTTGACTGTTTACATTGAAAAATCACACCCCTATATATGCAATAATGCCATTGTTTTTACCCAATATATCTTTTAATTATGACGATAAAAGTATCACGCCGGCATATTGACGCTAAGGGTTTCCTATTTAAAACAACAGAGGACCCTTCATGTCGAAAAGTGACTAAAAAGGGGTACCTTGAGCTTCAAAAAGCGACGCAAAAGGGTCTTGACCAAGCGTCAAAATGTGACTGATGCATATTGAAAAAATGTTCAATGCATAGTTTCTGATCATGTTTATTCCACACTAAACTAACTTACTATAAATGTCCAGCGGTGCATACACATGCACTGTAGGAAAATTCGGTCAATTTTATTTTTACTTTTCTGAAAAATGAACTAAAGTCATTTCTGCCAAATCTCAACTATGATGGAGGTAGTATCGTGAGTCAGACCTCTGTGGCTCTCTCTGACCGTCATCAGCGGGAACCATCGCCTGAGTACTAATGTTCCTACCCGGACCCATTATACCCACGCACCTCGGTGATTTCCGCGCCAGGTGTCGCTCGTTTTCTCCCCTTTAAAAGAACGGGGTTCGCGGCAGGAAGGCGCGCAGTTTTGTTTTGCCTTGGCGAACACTCTGAGCGTTTATTTGGATATCTTTGGACTGAATACCTGTGGATTATCTTGGACTGTTTATTGGATTACGATTCTTGCTTGTTACCCCGAACTTCTGCCTGGACTTTGGACTGTGATTCTTGCCGGTTGCCCTGAACATTCTGCCAGAACTTTGGTTTGTGATTTTGCCTGTTCTACGTTGTTCACGTTTGCTGTTGATTTGACCCTGCTTGCTCATTCTGTTTAATAAACGATCTGCAAATGGATCCTATGTCTGCTGAGTCTTCACAACATAAATCTTCACCATCACCGGATCCAGCGATCGTTTATCAGTTGGCTAACGAAGTATCTCAGCAAGGAGCCATGCTGGCAACACACCAACAGCATCTTGAGAAGCTGAGCAGTGTGGAGGATGAGATACTGCAGTCTATCCGTTCTTTGAATGCATCTATGGCCGCCATCGCTCAACCTTCTGCAGCCGCTGCTCTCGCACCCACTCCGCCTGCGCCTCCCAGCCAAACCCAAGTGTCACTTCCTGAGAAGTATGATGGCGCCGTGGGGAAATGCAAAGGCTTCCTCCTTCAGTGCTCAATTTACATTGAACAGCAGCCACAATGCTTCGCTACCGACAACAGCAAAGTCTCCTTGATATGTTCCCTCCTGACCGGCAGAGCACTGGAGTGGGTGACGGCGCTATGGGACGGCCAACAAATGCGCTTTCCCAATTACCAGAGGTTCCTTCATCAGTTTAAGGACGTTTTTGATCACGCCGATGGAGGAAAAGAGCCTGGAGAGGAGCTGCTAACGCTACGTCAGGGTACTTCCACAGCAGCCGACTTCTCACTCCGTTTCTGCACCCTCGCTGCTCAGTCTGGCTGGCCTTCGGATCCCCTTAAGATCATTTACCGCCGGGGTCTATGAGATGAACTACAGGCAGAGTTAGCGTGCCGTGATGAGGGGAGGACCCTCGATGAATATATTGAGTTGGCAATCCAGATGCTTAACCTCCTGAGATCTCGACGTGGTCGTCGCTCGACCCTGCCTCCCTACTTCACCACTACCCAGCAAGCTCCCGAGCCTATGCAGATCGGCTCGACACGCTTGACTTCGGAGGAACGCGAACGAAGAAGGCGCAATTATCTATGCCTGTACTGTGGCCAGCCTGGACATCTGCTCGCTAACTGTGCCTCACGTCCCACATCCCAAGCTCCACCACGGGTGAGTGTACAGCCTTCTCATAACTCTCTTACTGTGGAGGTCTGTCTGACTGTACGAAACCGGCAAATTTACACCACTGCCTTTGTTGACTCTGGAGCTGAGGGAAACTTTATCGATGAATCGTTTGCTAAACACAATGATCTCCCTCTTATTCCATGTGAACCCCGTGTGGCCGTGGCAGCCATAGACGGACGACCCCTGGGCCCCGGGAATGTAAAGACCACCACCGAGGATATCGAACTTCTCGTCGGCCCACTGCACACTAAGACTCTGCGACTGTACACCAACCAGTCACCCAAACATCCGATCATCCTCGGACTCCCTTGGCTTGAATTCCATGACCCTACGATCTCCTGGACAGAAAGACAGATAACTCACTGGTCACCTTACTGTCAAGCACATTGTCTACAAAAACTACCAGGACCCGCTCCTCAATCTGATTCCACAGAGTCCACTCACCACACGCCTGAAGACCTCCCAGCACCCTATCGAGACCTGCGACTAGCCTTCAGTAAAGTCAAAGCCACCCAGCTGCCCCCTCACAGACCGACTGATTGTGCCATTGAGCTAATCCCTGGGACCAGGCCACCTAAGGGACGCATCTTTCCCCTTTCACAACCCGAGACCGAAAGCATGTGGAACTACATCCAGGAGGAACTAGCCAAAGGTTTTATCCGCCCTTCAACCTCTCCTGCGGCCGCAGGATTCTTCTTTGTTAAAAAGAAAGACGGCAGCCTCAGGCCATGCATTGACTATCGTGGACTCAACGAGATCACCGTGAATATAGGTACCCCTTACCACTCGTCCCCTCAGCCCTAGAGCAACTTCGTAAAGCCAGATACTACACCAAGTTGGACTTATGGAGTGCTTACAATCTTATTCGTATCAAGAAAGGAGACGAATGGAAAACTGCTTTCTCCACCACGACAGGACATTATGAATATCTTGTTATGCCATTCGGATTATCCAACAGTCCATCTGTCTTTCAAGCCCTCGTGAATGATGTCTTCAGAGACATGCTCCATCAACATTTGATCGTCTACATCGACGACATATTGATCTACTCCGAGGATTACCAGTCCCATGTACAACACGTTCGAGCTGTACTCCAACGCCTGATCCAACACCGACTGTACGCCAAACAGGAGAAGTGTGAGTTTCATCAGACAAAAATCTCATTCTTGGGGTATGTCATTAGCGCCAGTGGAGTGTCTATGGATGATCAAAAGGTTACTGCTGTCCTAAACTGGCCCAAATCTCACACAGTCAAGGAGCTCCAACGATTCCTCAGGTTCGCCAACTTTTATCGGAGATTTGTACGAAACTTAGGTAGCGGCCCCTCTCACCTCCATGATTAGAAAAGGCACCACTTCCCTCCACTGGAATCCACAGAGCAACCAAGCA
>JAUMHE010000001.1:196377-207213 GCA_032359235.1 Enteromius mattozi | reverse complement strand
TGCTCCACACAGAGATCTGATCTGATCATCATCCAGTCTGTCTGGAATGACATGAAGTAACAGAACAAACTGAGACGGACTAAACTTTTGCACAGTACTGTATTAATACAGTTTTTTTCTATTTTTGATATATTATAAAATATGATATATTATAAAGTTTATTCCTATGATGGCAAAGCCGAATTTGTCAGCAGCCACCAGTCTTTAGTGTCACATGATTTTTCAGAAATTATTCTAATATGCTGATTTGCTGGTCGGGGAATTATTAATTTTGAAAACATTTATGCTGCCTAATATTTTTGTGTAATCGGAAACATTTTCAAAAGAACATAATTTATTTAAGATAAAATTACTTGTATTTTATTTATGTATTTATTTATTTTACTTTTATTACATTTACTTTTCCTTTGAAAATAAAAAACCCTTTTGTTAAAATTATAAATCGAAACAATTTTAAACCAACATGAATATCAGATATATTTCACATTTTTTTTAAAAGTAGAATTTTAAAGCATTTAAATTACTTGTCATTTGCCCCATATGTTTATCACATTCATAATGCATAATGCATGTTCAGTGCATATGAGTCAACTGTATCAATAAAGTGTGTGTACCTCTCTTCTCTGCTGGATTTCCTGAAGGGCAGGGACACTGTCCTGGACACTTCACAGAAATCTGCTTCCCAGCGATGCAAGCTTGATATTCTAGTTTACACTGCAACACACAAAGCTGAGATTAGATAAGTAAAGTACATTGTCGATCAAGGATTAATCTCTTGGTTGAATACCTCTGTGACACAGCTTTATGAGAAGCAATTCAGACAGTATATACATATAGAAACACACATAGTGCCAGTTCTCACAAACAGGTAGTGTGTGTGTTACCTTGGTGGAGTAAGTGTGTCCATCTGTTCCACAAACAGGTGAAGGGTGCACAACTGGACATCTTTTGCATTTCAGCAGTGGAGAGTTCATATTCATGTCCTTTAAACTGCACACACAAAGTGAAATTGCCCTTTTAACACAAAGAAATGAATAGTAATTTTTATCTCTCCTCTTTCTTTGCTTACTGGTTCTGTACTGGTTTTGATTCAGTAGCTGGATTTAAAATCTGGCGACCCAATCAGTCTAAATTTATTTAACCAACAGTATACAACATTATTGACATGACAAAAAAAAACATACTTTTGTTCAACACATCATATTTATTCTCATTTTAAGAGTATCTTTGTAATTTATTTTGGACAGCATCATGTGAACACACACTGCGATGTTACGTGATGTGACGTAACAGTGCTGAATCATTGAATAAAGTCGTTATTTTTGTTTTCTTTTTGTACAAGAAGTATTCTTGTAGCTTCAGACGAAGTCTTTCATGTTTTTCTGCACCTTGACAGTGGCAGTTGTTTGGCAGTCAATGGGACAGAGATTTAACGGATTTAGAATGACATGGGAGTAAGTGATTAATGACAAAATTTTCAGGGTGGAGTAACCCTTTAAAATGATTTAAATTTTGTTCATAAGTCATTTTTAAAGTATTTTTTCCAGACCTTTGCTTTGAATATTCTAGACCACAGAGGGCCTTGGAGTGAAAAAAGTGGAGAACCAATGCTCTAATATCACGTTTGACATCCTATAAAGCAGTTTCTTTCTTTAAAAGGATAATATAAACATTATATTTTATTGTTTAACAATACACGTTTATATAATGTGCATTTTATATTTTTTCCCTGTATAACAGATTTGTGACCCCTTTTTGCATTGTGTACCATCAATTGAGAATGTAATGTTGTTTTCCCCTATATTTCTGTTATTTATACTTCTATTTTTCTGTAGTTCTCTTCAAAATCCCTCTTTGTTTCATTGGGCCATTAAAATTTGTATCATTTTATCACCCCCGATTCATGATTAGTTTCATAACAATCACTGTTGACAACTGTAGCTTGCAAAATCCAGGTCAGTGTGTGCCTTATTTTCACCTCGGTCACAAACACACACTCTTTCTCTCTATCTCTCAGAAGAACTCATTTCCCAGATTTGGCAGGCAAGTATGCCCAGTTAGTTCCAGTATAGGTTGACTGGGTAAGAACATAGAACAGCCCTTGTTTCCTCTCAAACCTTTTTTGCCATGTGCTGGAAAATGTACCATGTTAAATCAATGTTAAAACATTTCCAAAAATGCTACAGCAAGTCCATAACTGGTCAAAATGTTTACCTATTTAAACACTTTTTTTGAAGTGTTCTAGATAACTGACCCATGATGTACGACAGAGACATAGCTGTCTCCAAAATGTTTGTAACTCAAGATGTCATGCACAGATTCAAAGCAGCACGTTTAGCCACACCTATATGCTGTTTATACTAATGTTTAAGTAATGAGCAGAAACTCTGAGTCACATAGAGTGGAGGAAGTTTACCTCATTCTACGTTGACTAACACAGGTGGGAGTTTGGTAATCTTCAGCCACACACACTTTATGGCGGCCACATTTTATCTTGAGGCACGGATCTTTGGCAGGGTCCAGAGCTGAAACACATAAAAAAAAATTTTTATGGCCTATGTATACAAACAATGAAAACAGATAAACACGCAGTGAAAACTAAATATGTGAATACTGTTATATTTAGTTCTCATGGTTGGAACTCAACAAGTATGAACAGTAGACACTGATAGTGTTGTTTACTGCACAAAGTCTGTTGTTTTAGCACCAGATTTATTGAAAATTAACTGGGTTTTGTGAATGAGGCAAAATCTATAATAAAACTAATCTAAATACTATGCTGCACACCGGACATGACCTAGTCATGGCATGCCACTGAGCTTCATCTCTTAGGTATCTCTCACCGGACACAAGGAGAAAGTTCAAAACAGTTCATCTAATCCCCAAAAAAAAGGCACGTAAAAGAATAGTTCACCCAAAAATTAAAATTACCTCATAATTTACTTACCCCCAATCCATCCTACGTGTATGTAACTTTCTTCTTTCAGACCAACACTGTCGGAGTTCATAAAAATATATTGGCAATGGGTGTATGTGCGTTCGCGAGTGTCGAGTTCTGTCTTCTTGGCTGACCTCTGACTCGACGTATGACATAAGACGCATTCATAGTCATAAACTCAGAAGAGAATAGACAAATGAGGATAGAACAGTACTAAATGCCAGTTACGAATTAAAAGTCGAAAACGAGAAATAAAAAAAAAAATTCAGGGGAATGCAGCTTACGTGATAGAGTCAGAGGTCAGCCAAGAAGCTGGAACTTGACTCTCTCGCAAATGCACATACAGCCATTGGCAGAAGTCAGTGATTTAAGTTATAATTTTAAAATCTAGTTCAGAAGACGTGTTAAGGCCAGGACACACCAAGCTGACGTCAACTAACTTGCAGCGTCGAACATCGACGGTGTCAAGTTGTGCTCTAACACACCGCACAGACTACAGCCGACGGCAAACTAAACATGTAGGCATCCAATCAGAGTTCTCACTTTCCCCGACGGTCCCAGCTATTCAACATGCTGAATCGGGCCAACGAGAGCCAAAGACTGGAACACAGCCTGACTGTCACTCACCGTCGGCCCGATAGCCAACGGCCGACCATCGGCTTGGTGTGTCCCAGCCTTTAACCCCCAGAGGTGTATAGATTAGTTTTACGACAGATATATATGATTTATGGAGCTTCAAAATAATGGACACTATCCACCAGCATTACCAAGCTTGGAAGAGCCAGGATACATTTTTAAAAAACTGTGACTGTGTTTTTCTGAAAGAAGAAAGTCATATACACCTAGGTGTGTAAATTATAGGGTAATTTACATTTTTGGGTGAACTATTTCTTTAAGAATTGTCACAGCCAGTTTTTGGAGTGCCCAGCTTAGCCACCAGAAGGAACTTTCAAGTTATTATTTGTGTGTTCTGGACTACGTTTCCCATAACCCTTTGCACTCATTATTGGTTCATTACTGTCAGCTGTTTACCGTTGATTCATTAGCCTCACCCTATATATACCTTGTTCATTTTGTCTTTAGTTGTATCAGTATTGCATTCTGTTCTTGTGTTGCTATCTTCATTTCCTGTTTTTGCTCATGTGGATTATGTTTTTTGGACTCTGAGAATTAAATTGCAAATGGATCTTTTGTTTGAGCATTCTGAGACAAGAGTAAACAAAGTGGCATCGATGAGTTTGAAGCTCAGTGTTTAAAACATTTGAGGGAACAGAAAGAAAAAGTTTGATCTGTATATTATAATAGCTCTCAATTATTTTTAAAGCACAGAAAGACAAACATTTTGCTAGAAAAATACACAGTACCTGATCTTCCAGCCTGGGATGAAGTTATTATGTACATTAATAATCATTTGTGATAAATATTATGTCATTTAATGGAAAACTACAGTATGTGACACAGTGCGATAGGAGTCCTGAGCCTTAGCTGAACGCCACAGACAGTCTCTGACTGTGCGTACACTCATAGAAAATAATGTGTTTGAATTTTAAAAACATCTCATGCCATGTCACACTGCTGTGCTTCTCGTCTGGTTTGTGACCCTTTTGACAACTGGGTTAATTTGCCCAAAAATTATACGTCAATTACATCAACTAATTAAAGATTTTTTTTTATATAATCAGAGAGATTTCTGTCCCTACAATGAAAGTCCTTCACACCTAAAATTGACACTTCAAATGTTCATAAATATGTCATAAAAGGATTAAATAAGTATTTTGAAGATAAACACTTCAATTTTTATTCACCTACAGTATAAACACTGATCAGCACATATACTGTATAAGGCACATCAAATATGGTAAACATAAGTTCAAACATTCTTGCTCATGGCACAAAAACCAATGAGTTTTGTTCTCACATGTGATGCAAACACATTTCAGCTTTCACAAAAACGAATAAGGTTTACTCTTCTGTTTTAAGCAAGTATGCTTGGGCTTCTATTTACCATATTTGATGTGCTCAAGTATGCACACTGATTAGTGCTAAACCGGTCAATTCATGTGGATTACTTTTACAATGTCTTTATAAACTTTGTGAAATGTTAAAGCTTTTTTGGTGTGGACTTTCAGTGATGGACTTAATTTGTGTTTTGAAGAGGAACAGTTTAGTGAATTCACCAGCTGAATAGCAATTGTAAACTAATTTACTGAGAAACTCTTAACTCCAAAAAATTATGTTTCTCAGGTGCACGTTTGAACAAAAATACATGAAAGACACATACAGTTGCAGTCATACACAGACATATATATATATATACACACACTATGATATATCTTACAGATTGTATGTGCGTAAATAAGGATTCTATTTCTGTTGTAGCCTGAAATGGGGCACTAGCTAATGCTGTGTGACGATAAGTAAGTGAGAAGGAAGAATAGAGAAGAACACAGAGAAGGAAAGAATAAAAGGGTCCTAATGTCATTAAGTGCTTTTATAGTCCTAAGAGGCTCACGCACATGCACATGCACAGAGGAAGAAAGACAATATAACATACTCAATCCTTTACCTTCCCCTTGTCCAAGTACAAACACACACACACAGCCACACTTTGAATGCTCTCTGACCTCACATGGTAAGAGCCTTAGTCAAATCCTGCACAGGCTTTAGGGCTTATCCAATCCCAATCTCCTCAGCACCCTCTGAGTCCATTGTCCGTGTGTGTGTGTGTGTGTGTGACAAAATTTGTCATTGATTTGTGCATCATCATCTTTGAGTGTGATCAGAATCCATTTGAAACTGCTCTACTTGCTCTTTTTGACTCACTCAATGCTCTATCAATAGTGATTTGCATAAATATCAAACTTGTGATGAATATTCAACGGGCTTCTAATGACTTTCGAAAATGCATAATCTCGTAAGATTTACTGCATACTGAGAGCTTGATGTGATAGAGAGTCTTAAAAAGCAGTTTTCTCATTTTCTCCGACGGATGTACTGTGATGATACGGGTATTAGGCCCCAGCATGTGACTGTGAATTAGCACAACAGCTGAGTTCTCATATATGCCTGATTAACATCCACTCAACACTGATAACCGACAAGATGCTATGGCTCAAAGGAGCAGAGATTCAGATCTTTCCATTTCCAATGGCCTTAATAAAATGAATAGGCTATAATATAAAAACATTTTATCAGTAAAGCAAACCTTCTGCTACTTCTGTTACAAATAGAATTGCAAGTTCCTTTTCCCATCTTATCCTTGGGAAAGTTGCTAATGTTGGCTTATTATGTTCTTACTACCTATAAAAAACATACAAATCCTGTATGTGAAGTACAGTATATGGTACCACAATCCTTTGTTATGATTGATTGGCTGACATTTCAGGATGTTGATTAAATTTCTATAACTACACGTCTATGTATTTATCGTATTGGTGAAGCCACCTTTGCTTTGTGAAATAAGGATCTTGTAAAAAGGATTTTATGTATGTTACTTTTAAAAGTAATGACTTACAGTATTGTGTCACTCGCTAAAAAAAATAACTAATTATGTTACTTAGTTGCTTTTATGGAAAGTGATATGTTACGTTACTTTTAATTTACTTTTTAAATTGTGGCGGGGCTCACCTGCTTGTAAAAAAAAGTTCTGCTTTTAAAAAAAGTTAAATGAATACACCTCAGGCTGAAGAAAATGTAAATTCATGTCTGTACAGTAGAGGGCGCAGATCAAACAAATTGCAAAAGAATATAATGCAGGAGAAGAAAGTTAAACAAAATTCAGCAATAACCATAACGAAACACAAATGTCATTTTTGCTTAGTATAGCTGAATTGGATCATCGAAGCTCTGTAGCAAAGACACTGGTTAATAAAATGGGATTAAATAAATTATATTTGTATTATTTAAAGGTTCCCATAATGTAAAATCCGAAATTTCCCGGCTTTTTTCATGATAAGTGATGTCTAGGAGCTATGTAACTACCATGTAAGTTTCAAAACGGTCAATCCACAGTAAACTGCACACAGCCTGAATAAAGTAGCTGTGATTGTTCACAAGCCGCTGTGACTTCCATAAAAATGTGTCGTTCGATCTACTCAGTGACCACCTTTAGTCATCACCCGAGCACCCGAGACAAACTTGGCATGTCTATCTAGTCATGATGATGTATACATTTCAGTTTCAGCAGGCAACGATTTTTATAGCTACAGTACATTATTATTCCAGCTAGCGCTGTGACATAATTGTGATGTCTTTACATTTGATTTGCCTGGTCGTGCGTCAGGCCAATCAGAAGATAAGCTCACGAATATTAATTTGACAGGCCAAAATCTACTTGTTTTTGGCAGAGCTCCTGAGAGAGGAGCTGTAAAAGTATATTGGTACTTATAGCGCAAATATATATTCTTTCGGACATCAACACCTACATTAAAACTCCTGAACAGCTCACACAATGCTTCTGCACTCCTCCTGATTTCTCTCAATATGGCAACGCGAGAGCTGTCAGTCAAGACATGGGAAACAAAGTAACTGGCTTGACTTATTTGAAAAAGTAACCTATATATTTCCTTCTAAATTAAAAAGTAATGCGGTACTAGTTATTTTAAAAAAGTAATCTAATTACTTAACTTGCATTACTTGTAATGCACTACCCCCAACACTGGTGTTTACTGCTAAAGGAGTCAAAATTTTACAGAAATTGATGCATATTTGACATTGATGCTGGATTTCGGTTAGGCTACACAACCTAAAAAGAACAAATATCAATGTCAGCTGATGTCGGTATTAGACATCAAATTAACATTGATGTAAAATGTTGAATTGTCCCACGTTGAATTGACATTGAATTTTGGTCACCCAATGTCGCAAACAACATTTTACCACATTGTGTGCCTGCTGGGTGGACATATGCAGGTCTTTTCAAATATCTCTATACACACACACACACACACACAAAACTGTTACTACAATAAGCACTTAGAAACAGCCAAGAGTTTGCGTGAGGCTTTCAAACTAGCAACGGCATCTTAGGCTGTGTATTCAGTGATGTTTAAAAAAAAGTTGTGCATCAAGAGCGTTTTAAAAACAAAAACTTGAAAAAATATATATATTCTGTACAAAAATTTATAAATGACTCTAAACCATCACATTATTGAAAATAATTGCTTATGAACACTATACTGATCCTCAGTTGGTTAAACAAACAAATAGCCCCGCCTCAAACTCACGCCATTGGTTAAGCAGTTGTTGCTGAGTCTGGCTGGTCAGGAGAAAGAATTTTACTAAAAAAAACCAAAAAATGACACACTTCAACTTTAAAAATTTCTTTGATTTTTCAACTCTGAACACATGAAAAATGCAATGACATTCCTGTCCTTGGCTGACAGCCCTACCTTGATCGAATGGTTTTCCTGGGCTCCATGTTCCTGGTTCCTAAAACAGAAAACAAAAGTTCTTGAACAGAAAAGTTGATCACCAGTCTTTGTTTAATTTTTCTGAGCTTGTGTTTGTTATGAAGTAATCAATAGTTTGAACTATGCATTTTTACACTGCTTTCTTGTGTGCTTACAATCAATTACACTAAATGCAGACTGCATTGTAATATTATCATGCAACTACAGCAGTATTAAGGACACATAATGTAAATTTGGAAGACTTTCCCGGCAAACAAACAGGCAGATTAGAAAGACTCTGTTTCAATGGAAAAACGAATGCACGATCATACAAACCTCCACCTCCTGATTGTAGAGGAAGCATTGTGGAGAAAACAAATACACATTAGACAGAACATTAAACACACATCACTTCAACAATACAACACAAAATGGACCACAACATAAACCATAAACAAAGAAATAATAAGGAAATGCATATATATATATATATATATATATATATAGCTTGGCATTGTGCCTGTTTATACTAGGCTTTTTGTTACCTGTCAAATTCAATAATTGGTCTTCTCTTGTCTTCATGCTTAATTAACTAAGACAGTTAATATGTCAGTTTCCATCAAAGGTCCACTGAAGATTGATAGCACCATATGGTGACACACACACACTGATATGGATATGATATGGCAACAGTCGGGTCCTCTTGCAGTTACACATTTTGATCATTGCCATTTCTATCTCTTCTTCCTCTGAGTGTGTGTCTGTGTATATGGCATCCATGCAAATGCATTTAGGGATAAACAACAGCACATGAAATCCATTACAGCGTCTCCGTTGGTCATTCATAATATCCCTTCCATTCTTTCCCGCTCACAAAGAACTTTATCTTTCTCACCCTCACTGCATGTAAACACTGTCATTGTTCTTTCTCTCCTATTTGTGGCTCCTTTTCAGCAGCTAAACACAGCTGCCACCCAATCTACACCTAAATTGCTCTTGATTTTGTGCGTTTGTTTTTCTGTCTACATGTACAGATTATTGTATTCATCTAAGACCTACACAAAGGGAGCTTGATAGAAATAGAATAGTTTCCATTATGTTGCAAGCATCCTTTTTATGAAAGCCATGTGATAGCATGGCTTTCAGAGTGAATGAATGGGTCATCTGCTATCTTGCTCGTTGCTGATGCTTTAAACATGTACATTCACCAGAAGGTAAGGTGATACTTAAAAGTAGGCTACTTCTTTATTTTGAGACTTGCAATAATCAGAAAAAAATAACAAAACTGGCACACATCAAATTAAAAAAACTGTATTTTAAAAAAAGGGTAAAAGTGAAAACAAATTGTCTGTAATTAATTATCAATTTTAAATATTTGATTGATTGATTGTGTTTAAATAAAGCAATATTAGCAGTATGAAAGCATATACTGACTTTCAACTAAACATTTACTGAATGTAATAGATTAGTCCATTGAACTGTTTACATGTCTTGCATGTTTTGCTTTTTTTTCTGGCTTAGGTAAGGGTCTCATTCTCTTCTGGTGCATATGTGTGTGTGTGTGTATGCGTATGCTGCATGCTCCATTAAGCCATCGAACCTCTCTACAGCTCTTATATTAAGAGTAATCTGCGCTCCTCCATTGTCTGCTGCTTCACATCTCACACAATCACGAACAGAAACAGCCTCCAAACCATAGTAAACATCTGCTCTAAAATCATTGGAGTGGGTTTACAAAGTCTAGACACTATGAACAGCAGACAAGGAGAAGAGGCCCAAAACATTATGAGTGTCATTAAAGATGATAGCTCTGAGCTGTTACTAGAGGTTCCCTCAAATTCCTATTTCTTAGCTGCTAACAATTTAACTAAAGCAATATTTAGATTAGTGATATTATTAGCACTTTCATTTGAATTTTATTCTATTATGTTGTATTGTATATTCCATAATCTCTTTTTTTGTTTTTGGTTGTTATCCCATTTACATTTTACTTTACGTATTGCACTTCTATTGTGCATAACAACTCGTAGGGAGTTAATGGACTAGTAAGTGTGTTATGTAACCATGATACATCGAGGGTAACAGTTTTCTGTTACGGTTGCATTTAGCAATTACCAGGAATTCTCAATTTTTCAAAATAATAAGCATTGTAAAAAGGGTTGCACTTGTAGTGGACTTAAAATCTTAAAAGTACATTTCTAAAATCTGTACTTGCTGATATAATATTAATAAAATAAAAAGCAACTTACAGTAGGTGGCCAACCAAAATGACCATTACTGCCGCCGCAGGGCCACGGATTTAACTTTAATTCAGTCGCGTGTTAAAGTAGTTCACGAAACTACCGCCAGGTGGCACAAAGTTTCCAAACTGACTACAGTTTTGTTTTGTTAAATAGAGATAAAATAGCCAAATAAAACAATAACAACACAAACCCGGAGCAGTGGGCAGCCATTGCTGCGGCGCCCGGGGAGCAGTTGGGGGAACGGTGCCTTGCTCAAGGGTCTCAC
>JAUMHE010000001.1:157832-175956 GCA_032359235.1 Enteromius mattozi | reverse complement strand
TAATGAGGAAAAAAATGAACTTAAATGATTTTAGCAAATGGCTGCAATATAACAAAGAGTGGAAAATTTAAGGTGGTTTGAATACTTTCTGTACCCACTGTATGATATGTTGTATGATTGAAGTTTGTGGCAGATGTCAGGCCAGCTGATGGCAGTCTGACTGCTGGCATTTACTCACACATACAGGCAGGTCTGAGAAATTGCAGATTTAGGATGTGTGTGCCTGTACATGTTCACTTCTTAAAGTATACAGGAAACCTGCACTTTGATATGAAATGTACATTTTTGAGATATAAAGCTGGATTTGGTGTGTTTGGGTGTGCGTTTGTGGGAGTCAACAGAGGGCAGTGTTTCCTCATGCTGGTTTACTCTGCAAGAATAATTTTCAATTAGATCTCATTTGCAGCTCAATGCATCTTTTAGGATTATGTTGTAAGTGTGTATCAGTTCAGTTTATCACATGCTTTATTCTCTGATCAAGAGATCATCGAGAGTCTCTGTTCTTCCATGCTTCTCAAATCTCTCATCCTTCCACTTATTTATTAAAGGCATATGATGAGGTCAGCCTATTTTCTTAAGGGCAAGAGTGCTTATTGATTGAAATCTTACACCCTGCATTTCTTCTGCATGTGTGTTGTGGTATATTGCTTTAGTCTCTTTAAACCCAGGAACAGATCTGCATGGATATTTTGCCTTCGGAGGAGTATTCATTCTATTTTTTTCATCCTGCCTATACTAATATATAACTTGACCTTATTGTGGGTAGATGCTTGAAGTCAACTTATTCAGTTTCATATTATACATTCAGAAGACTATGAGGGATCCATCTATCTATCTATCTATGGCAATATACCAGAACTTGTAGCTGGGATGAAACACTGAATATTGTCTTGGGGGCCTACAGAGCAATCAATAAGTTAATTTTCATCATTTAAATTATTGCTTATTTAATAATTTGGTAACTGGCATAGGTTATATACCAGAACTTGTAGCTGGGTTGAAGCACTGAATATTGTCTTGGGGGCTTAATCAATAAGTTAATTTTATTATTTTAATCATTGCTTATTTAATAATTTATGACATTATTCTTGGACCAGTTTTTTCAGTTATCTCTTTTAACTGTCTCGGTTAACCTGGGATGCCTGCTGGATATTTTTGTAATGACCCTATTTACTGAACACGGTCACTTAGAGGACACCCCCCACTCATACGCTTATAGAAAACGGCCTTTAGATGACTACAAGCCATCTGAAATTGGTCTGCCATGAAATACAAGCTCTCACTTTTACTCTGTATCTCTTTATAAGGGTGGAAAAAGAAAATCGTCCGATGGATTTAAAGAGGAAAAGTGTTATTTCATTAGTACAACAAACAGAGACAGAGAGAGAGAACACTGCTGTGGTGTGCAAAGGTGAATCCGTCCTTGAAGATGAAGAGTGTGCAAACGGCCTTGAGAGATACGGTTGAAAAACAGCAGCTGATGGGCCTGATATATGTATGTGAGTGTGTAGATGTGTGTGAGTATTGCATTAGACCAGATGTGTCTGTTGTTTCAAAGAGAGACAATATGAGATACAGCACAAGTAAAAATATTCTATATTCTGGCTGCGATGAAGAGTAGAAAAACTGCATCATAAAAAAAAAATTACACATCTCTAGCTGACATTTTCCATTGTCAAAATTATAGCAAACACACTGATCCAACAAAGCCCTACAAGCATTGAAATTCGTAGGCATTTGTTGAGGCAGTATGAATTAGCCTTTAATTGCTGTAATGAATCAGTGGACTCAGGTTGCCTCTGAACTAGTGTTTGTTTAATGCTTTTAATACTTTAGAGTTTCTAAAAATAGAGCTTTTTGGAAACTGAGCTGGAATCAATAGATTCGGGAGGAAGCTTCAGGGTGTTCTGGCATGTATTGGTCTTGTTCAGATTTCAGATACTCAAACTCTAAATCCCATGGAGTTCAATGGAAAGCAGATACGCCCACTACACTCAGCATGAAGTTCCAGATCGCCGTGACTAAGGTTGCTCTCTTTTAGATTTTTAACAGTCATCACTGTTTTTCCATGGTGGATTTTCATCAGCCAGCACTGAAAATTCACATATCAGTATACTGCAGTTTTCAAGGTGTGTCATAGAATTAAACCTATATTAAATAATGAAATTTATAAATGTTTTTAATATTTTTGAAAGATGCCTCTTATGCTTACCAGTGCTGCATTTATTTTATTTAATGCAGTATTTTATTTTATAAACAGTAATATTGTCAAATATTACTGCAATAGAACAAAAAACGTTTTCTTTTTTAATATTTAAAAATATAATTTTATTCCTGGCAATTTTCAGCTATTACTCCAGTCTTCATTGTTGCATGATCATTCAGAAATCATTCTAATATGTTAATTTGCTGATAAAGTAACATTTCTTATTATTATCAGTTTTAAGTGGTTAATGTTTTTGGAGCTTTTCTTTTCAGGATTGGTTAAGAAAATGTAAAAGCAACGTTTATATATATACTGTATATACAGTATGTCTTACTGGATAGTTTTTTTAACAAGATTTAAATAAAATCTTATTGACCCCAAACTTTTGAATGGCAGTGTATGTAACAGTATGTAATGTTTTTCACCAAGTGATTTATAGTGCTTTCAAGCTACACGTTTATCATCTGTTCTGTGGGCATCGAAATTACAGCCTTGCTGTTCCTATTGCCATTGTCTACCAGTCGACATGGTTTAAAAAATGGTTTTGAATAAGTAATACTCAACATTTAGCAAACATTTAGCAAAAACCTTAGCATGATTTGAAAACTCATAGACCTGTGTAATTTGTAGTATGCAATAATGTTCAGTAGCCAGGTATTTTATCTCTTAGCTCTCAGAGATGTTCTGAGTGCTTCTACTGTATCTATATATATACCGATATAAATAAGAGAGAGAAAGAGAGGGATCTCATATCAGAAAAACTGACATGTGTCTACTATACCTGTTGTTATCTGTAATGCATTCATATTTTATTTCGCTGGTCATACTGAATATAAAGACTCTTCTATTCTGAAAATATCTTAAGCCTGCAAAGTGTTTCGGAGGCCTGAATCAATACGAATTTCTGTACATTGCCATGTAATATCTCAGTTTCAGTATTGTCTTTAAATGTTTTGTCTTAAAAATGCTCTTTCTGAACTTTGATGTCAGCTGTGTTGCATCATTTTCATTACCTCTTTTTGTTCATCTTGGACCCTGCATTTTGCTGCTTGCAGTTATATTTGGGGTTTAAAGTTTATTAAAATATGCATTTCCAATTCCAACTATTTATCTTTGCTGCTGCATGTTTACATGTGTTCTGAAGTCATGAAAAATGCTTGTGCTTCATAATCTGGATGTGTCTAGGGTACAAGTATATATGAGCTTAATATTGTTGCAGTGTCACAATTATGTCTGTCTTTCTGTACTTTTATTAGTCTGGAAAAAAGTGGTTATCGTTGTGTTGTTATAAATTTAATATCTTTTTAGATTTATAAATATCTACAGCTTAATCATCTAATTAACTCATATCTAAAAACTACATTTTAATATGCTTTAGGTTCTTCATCTTTAATGATGCTCTAATTGCAACCTGTTCATTAGTCGTGTGAGTTTTTGTGTAAGTGTGAGTTCACTTAGTTAGAACATTGTGTATCTGAGTGTACAATTACTCTGAGTTAACAAGTAATTATTTTTCTGTTTTGTGCCTTTGTGTTTGCAAGTGTGTCTCTAATCTTCCTCATGGTAATGTTTGTTTAAGACTCAGATCCTTCTCCTCATCTTTTCATAGCATCTGGCCACAGAGCACTGTCGCTATAGCAACACTGGGAGCTGTAGTCCAAACGTGTTAGACATACACAGACATCACACCTCTCTAATCAAATTAATCAGCCTCAAATGTGTTGAAGGGAAAAGAAGTTTTTGAACTGGGTCCAATTTAGCCATAAATCATACGCCTCCTTCCTCCCTTTTTGTGTACTCAGTACAAACCCTCGAAATTTACAAGATAAACAGAAACGGTGGAAGAAGTAGTTCAATTATAGTATAGGCTTTTCTTCATTCTTCTCCTCTTCATTTGACGCTGATATTAAAAAGTTCAAAAAAAGTAAATACATCATTTAAAACAATGCAAGTATGTTTATCTCTAAATAAATGTCAAAAAAAAAAATAAAAAAAAGTGAGAGATATAAATGTCCAAAAGTCGCAAGATGTAAGGTTTAAACAACATTGTGAGATATAAGTCAGTTTGCAACAAGTTTGCAAAGTCACACGATAAAAACTCATACTTTAAACAAGTAAAATCATGACAGCACTGCTCAGTGCATTACAAGCTATTGATGAAAGTAATAACCTTGTTTCACTGTCTTTCAGTATAAAAGTCTCTTTGTTTTTGGCGGAACAATGTAACTAAAATTACCATCCAGAAAACACACTCTGTTTCTCAATACTAAATAAATACTAGAATACTACTATTATTTATATAAAATATTGTTTATTGAAAAATAATATTTAATAAGCAACAACAGCCATCATAAAAGTTGCTAGACAATTCAGTCAAATGTAAAAAGGCAGCACAATGATATAAAGTATTGAAGTTGCACAGAATATAACATGATGGCATTTTGCCCTTAGTCAGAGCTATTTGCTCTGGAACAAGTAATAGAAAAGATTGATTAGATTTAACCAAAATGAATTTTATCTCATGTGTAACCACTATAGAGACATCAGAGTCAGCGGAAAGCCCTGGAGCTCATGTCTCCAACAACGTCGAAGCAAATTTTCAAAAACAATATCTTTATTATCAAACCACATTTTTGAAGTGTGAACTATATTGTTCAGTCAATGTATCCCCTGATGATTGGTTAATGTGTAGAGTTAATTGTTAATTCTGTTGTATACCTATTAATAATGTATTTTAATTGTGCTGTTGTCATTTTATGTCAGGCACTGAGTTGGTCAGCTATGAAAGGGCATGTGCTGGACCAGGCTGTGATAAGTGTATCAGCAAGAATTTATTGATTGGTGATGTGTTAGAGAATGGGCATATCCCCAGTGTCCTGATCAATGATCTCATAAATCATTATATCTCCAAATTAACAAGAGATGAGTGTGGATTTCTACATCATTAGAAGTGTCAAAATTAGGAAAAGGATAGCATGCAGGTTTATGATTGCAAATAATGATTTATTTTTTATTTTTTTTATTTAAATAAGCACTATATATTCAAGTATTAAAGGTTAAGATTGCAGTTTCAGAATGGCATCATTGGCTGTAATTGTTCAAAAAGTGAAGTTGTTCTAGCGCTTCACTGACCTGTTTCCATTCTCTGATATAGGGCACATAGTCATGCTCCTCTCTTTAGGGCTGCTCTCTGGAAGAATAGATTAATCCTCTGTAATTGGTTGTAAAATAAGCTGAAATTGTCCTGTGCCTCGGAGAGAGAGGCAAAAGATAGAGAGAATGAGCATAATATTTATCACAAGGGACTATTAGTTTACACACAAGAGCAGTTTAGTGTAATTAAACAATGATTTTTCTAGTCTTTTTAAATGTCTCTTTTGTGTTTCCATTTCTCTTTCTCTCCCTCACTAAACCTTCTTTTCTCCTTTTTCTCTCTGTACTCCCTACTTGCCTCCCTCCAGCCTTGCTCACTCTGTCTTTTTCCCTGTACTGCTATTAGAACAACACTAATTGAGAGATTTTCTCCATCTGCACTGAATCACAGATTTCATTATTCATTTCTTTTAATAATAAGTGCCGTTCGAGCCCCCCTGTGTTCCCCATTCATAAAGAATTTCTCAGTCAGGGGGCTCATCTGAAGGAGCACTGCCCACAGGTTTAAGTCATCTCGGTGTCTCTTCAGACAGACCGAGATATGGCGTTACCACGTCTTCATTATGTATCCTTATTTTATGTGGAAGTCTGCAAAATGTGAATTTAATGCACTGCTAATTTGGCACTGCAACCTATATAACTTGTGTTTCAGAAAACAAAGGGTATTCCCCACCACCTGTGAAATATTTCAAAGCTTAATGGCATGAGAGAATAGCCTACCGTTCCTTTCCAGAGCTGTGCTAATAAAAAAACAACATATATTAATGATAATACAGCACATCAAACCAAGCCCATGGCAAGGACAAGGGTTGCTATGACACCAGAGATGAGCGAGAGGAATGTGTTGATCAAAAAAAGTTTGAATGCTATAGAACTAGAACTTTGGTTTGACTCCAAATGCCAATTACAGAGAGCGGGTATTTTTGACTCCAAGAACTGAGTGTTGTGTGAATTCTCCCGAGAGCATGACTACAGCATTAAAAGCCAGTTTTATTTCTGTTTTTTTCCAAGATGAAACTGGTAAACCTTGGTAAAACAACAGATTACCGAAGGCATATGATGCACATGTCTGAAAACTGACTTACCTTGACCGTAATAGATATGGACAGAAATGGACACAGACAGCCTAAAAATACATATATTTTTTTGCAGCCATTACTCATTCTGCATTGAACTTGGCATTCGGCTATATTACTAGATTTCCTTAAATTCCTGAGCAGTATTTTCTCCTCATGTCAAATGTAAATAAAAATGAGGCTGATGATTGTGTTTGCAATAAACATTGCAAGGGCTGTTAGTTGATTAAAAACGGCATTGTTTTAATTGCGTTTCTAATGGTGCGTTCACACCAGACGCAAATGAAGCGGTAAGCGCAAGTGATTTACATGTTAAGTCAATGCAAAGACGTGATTAGACATCCTGAGACGCGAATGACGTGGAGCGAATTGAAAAATCTGAACTTTGGCGAAAATTCGCTCCGTGTTAACCAATCAGGAGCTTGCTCTAGTAGTGATGTGATTACTAGAAAGCGGAGGCAGAATTCCGAAACTATGGAGGACAAAATCATCGTCGCTGTATGATACATCTTCGTACTTTAATAGAAACAGGAATAAAAAGGAAATAAATACTAGATTCATTAAACCAAAGTTTGCCTATTAGATACACCCATGTTTAACCACTACAGAGACTGGAACCGCCTGGCAGAAGCCCCTTCCATGACGCGAATTCGCATTTGTTGTGAAGCGAATTTCACGCGCGAATGAAGCGAGTAAACTTGAAATGTTCAAGTGTCCAACTACAAGCGAATAGCACGATTTATTCGCACAAGTCTGGTGTGAACGTAGGGTAATTGCTAAATATCATATAGCCTAGCATTATGACAGCAAAAATAAACCTGTAAAATGTGCAATTTATTTAACTGATGTACTATGAAAATTCCATCTAAAATAGTAAATAGTAAAAAGAGTTCATTATAAGTAGCATTTTAACAATAGTAAAATATATGTTGTACATAAAAAGATACAGAAATTGTAAATAAAAGAGAAATATAAGTTAAACAAAATACCATCAAATGTGTCATGTAAAGTAAGACTGTATATACTAAGGAAACTTGCCGTTAACCATTTACACAGAATATGGTGACCTCTCACCACTGAACTTCTGTTTACTGCTGACTGAGTGGGCTTGTCAGGCCCACAAATTCAATTTGTGTTGGGACAACAAAGTTACTGACTGAAAGCTTCTCTCCTAAAAGGCAATGTGTGCTTTTGAACAGACAGAGACTCATTAAACTGTGAGAAAATAGATGACAGTAATGTGTTTACAAGAGGCACTACAAGAATGAAACAATAAAAAAACTGTAGCAGGTGATTTTAGGACCTTCTTGTGTCATAGACACAGGATATAGTTAGATTAACAGTAAGCAATAACAGAAATATCGTGGCACTGCTCTCTTAATAAGTTACAGTTTGTAAGAGCTGAGAATGTGATATTTACAAAACTGCCAAAACACACTGTCTGTTGTCCCCAATGAAGCACTTCAGATAAAACTGAACTATCCTGTAATGTCATATTGTCTTGCTGAAACACGTTTTCAAAATGAATGATTCTAATTCATAGTGGCAAGCTCCCACTGATACTGTTTCAGCAGGAGAAATGGATGCAGAAATAAGGTAAATGTTATTTAAAAAAGAACTTTTTCATCATTTGTCATCATTTACTTTCCTATTCATTTATGGTGAGGATGCTTTTCATTATTTTTGGAACCTGACAGTCCCTGGTCACCATTTTAATGTGAACATCCTACCTAACCTCTTTTTTGTATTTGGCAGAAGAAGAAATGTTTTTAAAACAGCATGAAAGTGAGTATATTGTGACGTAATTTTAACCATCATGCTTTACACTTTTTCTCAGTCATTATTACATTAGAATCAAAGAAAATAGGCCAACTATAAAATGCGCAATGACAAAAGTACACCAGCTGGAGTATCATTCCCTGCACAATCCTTCTGCAGTAAACAGGGCATCTCTACACATCTTAACTGTTACCAGCAAATCTAAAATCCAAGCTTCTTCATCGCCTCAGTGTATTTGATTTGAAATAATTTAGCTTTGTGTGCATGACTAAAAAGTATTGACTGGCTGGCAGCATGAAAATCATCAGGGTTTGTTTTATGGATAGTGTTATTTACTGTTCAGGAGTTTTCAAAATACGTGTAAAATGGAAAATGTTAGCGTGACCTTTTGGGCAAGTGTGCCTAACATTGTAGAGTTGCATGTTGATGTGCCAAAGAAGGTCTCTAATTTCTAATATATGAAAAAGAAAATGAGATGGGAAACAAGGGTGGCATGGAAAGAGAGAGAGAGAGAGAGAGCATGGCATGGGGCATGATTTGTGCATATGGAACATAATTATGACAGAGTATGATTCCTATGTGTACTGGTGTTCTCAGAATTAACACACATAAACACACGGGGTGCTTTAAGTGCTTTCCCCCACACACATTAACACATTAGAGGTGCTTGCCACTGAATATGTGTTAATTGTATGACTCTTATTAATCCCTTTCTCTTATCTGTAAGAGAGGGTATGTAAGCTTATTCATTAATTTATAAAGGAGATGTAGCAGTATGCGTGACCGTAATACAGCTTTGATAATGCTATGGCTCTCATAACAGGGAACATTAATCAAAGTAACTTGTGTGTAAAGCACACTTTTATTAACAATATATTGATAAAATCCACATTGTCTGTGTGAATTTGTTAATTAAATGCTCATGCTTTTACCTAATATGGCATTGAAATGGTTTTGCTTTTGAATGTATTAACAAGAAGCATACTTACTGTACTTACTGTACCATGTGAAATAAAAGAAAACACAGGTAGGATGTTTAAAAGTGAAGTCATTTTCTTTTTTAGGCCAGAGAAAAAAACAAACAAACAATAGGGAATAAAGGAAGTTAAAAAAGGAGAAAAGAGAGGAAAAAGAACACTGTTGTATAAATCTCCTACGGTCTTGTGTTTTATGCAATATGTGCTGTACACAGTAAACCAGATGCCTTCATAACTGATCCCAGAAAAATAATGTATGTCAAGAAAAGAAGGTGACCAAGCACTGAACCCTGGGGTACCCCATGCTTAATTTGTGTATGAGGTTGGGTATGAGTGTTTGAAGGATAGCTTATAAAAGATGAGTGGATTTGGGTCTAGAGAACAGGTTGTAGGACAGTTGGATAGAAGACTTCAGTGTCTGCGTAAGCAGAAAAGAGGAAAACAGAAGATTGCATGTGGGTGGTTGTGGGTGTTGAAATCTCATTGATGGTGACCGCCTCACCAGTGCAAAAGTCATAAGCGGTCAGAAAGGAGGTGGAGGAGGGCAGAGGAGAGAGGTGAATGTTGTCTGTGGGTGTCTGAAATGCTGCTGATCTTGTTGTGCTAGGTGACATTGGAATCGGCAACACTGGAGGAGAAAGAGGAGAAAAGAGATTGATATTTGTTCAGGTCAGCCTGGTCTGTTGACTTGTGTCATTTTTTCAGCAGCCCTGAGCTTAGTCTGATGGACATGAAGAGTCTCAGAGTGCCAGATGCTGGAGGGGTTCACAGATGTTTACCTGTAGATGATCACAACCTGATTTGTATCTTTTAACATTACATTAAGGCAAAATTAGTTGCCATTGTATAAATGCTTACCATTCACTAACACTTTGGATCTAGGCTTGATAGGACTATATATGCTCAAGTCTGGGATCTCCAAGCCTGCTCCTGGAGAGTCACTGTCCTGCAGACTTTTATTCCAAACCCGCTCTATCACACCCTGTCTGTAATTATGAAATAACCCGGAACCACCTTGATTTAGGTGGTTTAGGAGGGTTTGATTTGGGTGGCCTTGACGGCGACAGCTCCAGGAGCAGGGATAGAGATTTTTACTGTACTGTAGTCCTTAAATGAACAAATTCTTTCTCCCATCAAACTTTTTTTTTTCTACAGCAACCAAAAAAGGAAATGTCATTATCTTGTCGCATAGACCTTTTAAAGTCTTTACACCGCATACCATCCCATACTTTCTCACTGATTTGATCCACAGCATTTTATCCCCTCTAATAACACAGCTTGGATTACAACATTTCAAAGCTTCCCAAAGACCAAGAAGAACTTGAGAAAGCTCTTGTATACAAGATTGACCATAGACATACATTCCTTTTAGGATTTTATCTTGGTCATTTTTTATAATGTGCTGATCAATATCTTTGCCATCAAACTTGATCCAACTGAAAATGACCTTATGCAAGCTGATTTCTAGATTTATCTAACATGTAACTATAAAGAGTGCATTCACAACACATGTCATTCTCAGGCTAATAAAATTCAAATTCAAATTAGTTTTTTGCTGTGTTAATAAGTCATCCATTCACAAAGTTACACTTAAAAAAATTTAAATTACACGCTTGTTTTAATCATACAGTAGGTTTACAGTAATAAAATGTAGTCTATAATATGCAACATTATGAATCACAATGTACAATACTTTTCTTATAAATAAAAGATGTATGTTTTTATACGCTGTTTAAATATTATTCTTTCTCTTAACATTTAAACCATCCATGCAAATTTTAACTGAAAAATATTTTCTTCGGTTTGGTAAATCATTTCGTCACTCTCCATACCTATTCCTAAATATGACTAAATTTTAATTAGGGTATAAAATAACCTTTCCTTTTACCAAAATTTCAGGAAATATTAAGGTTTTTTGTTTTTGTAGTTTAAAAGTGGTAGTTGACCTTATTTAATCCCTGTCAGGTCATTCATTTCAGGTCAAACCATTTAGAGGTGTGCAGTGTACCCAAATATGAAACAGGAAAGAATGTTTGTACCAATTTTATCTGGCTCACTTAAAACCCCATGGTTGCCCACTAGTGTGTGTGTGCGTGTGTGAGAGAGTTTTAAAGGTAATCTGTCTCTGTCCTTGTCTGGGATTTGAGCTGAAGATTAGGAAATATCAAGATGAAGATGTCAGAGACCCTAGGGGCAAGACAAGCCCCTTCACCTGCCAATAATACACACTCACGCAGTCCTAGCATTACCACACACACATACTCCTGTGAAAATGGCTATCCACTAGGGTTTTGAGGGCTGTTTCGTCCTACACAGGCAGTCAAGGTGAAGTTGGAGGGGGGGAAAAAACCCCAGCAAGATTTTCGAAGTCAAGTGCTGACACAAATGAATATGTAAAGCCTTCATACATTCACTCATGTCTATACAATTGATGTTTATAAAAATGCACACAGTATGAGCCTGTAAATTACCACAATTTCTGTACATTACTGTTTGTCTAAACTTTAACAGCATATCTTAAAGGGATAGTTCACCTAACACAATAAAAAAGATAATAAATCATTAAAATAATTGAATGAATATCTGGTTGGGTGAATTTAATACAACTGCTGTACATCATGACTCACATTAGTGCTAATTAAAGCACCCAAGCATGTCATCAAAAAAATACATGCAGTTCCTTGACTGTTTTCCAAGTGTTCTGACCCATTTCTTTGAAAAAACAACCTGAGTGCAACAGCTGGGTCCAAGTGTCACGCTGTGGGTGCTGCGTGTGTGCACGAGAGTGACGAGCCTCTCAATGCGGCAAGGAGCGAGGGACACAGAGCGATAAATGCCAGGAATTTAATTAAACAAAAATACAAAACAAAAGTAAATACACTGACGAGGCAGCAACACAAACTTACGCACACGAAAGGACAACGTAACTTCAACCGGACATGAAGGCAACTGAAAGACAGAGATATTTAAAGGGAAACAAATCAAAGACTAAGGTGCAGACAGGAATGCAAAACAGGTGACACGAATGAACTAATTAGGGAGAAACCAAATCGAAACAGGACCGGACTGAACCAAAAATACAAAAGCACATGGACAAGACTAGAAAACATAAACAAAAACACAGAAGACGCCTCACGGCATTACACCAAGAAGTAAAAATTATATTCATTTTCTCCCTAGGGAAGCTGATTTTGAACCTTTAAAAGCATACCTGTTGTGTGCTCCAAGATTGTTAATCGAGGGTATATAATGTAGTTAAAGCAATTAGACTGCATTTTTCTAACTTATTTTCTAAATTTGTGTTCAACAGGGCAATTCGATATGAAAAAATACATTACCCATGATGAATCTGCAGAGAAAGTGTGATACAAGCTACTCTGTTAGTACTGTTAGTACTGTAGTGGTGATATATTGCTTTACTTCAAAACCTCAAAACCAGGTATGGACAAGAAAAAAAATCACATGCATAATTGCATTGCAATCAATTTTTTTGAATTTCCTTTTTTTTGTAGTCTTGGAACTAAAACTGAGGAGTTGCAGCAACACTCATGCCAGACATACTGTCAGGTAAGTGACTGCCACATGAGTGAGTCATTGAATCATTTACTCAAGCTATTCGTTTGATAAAATGATTTATTCATTAACACCACTACTGTATTGGCGCTTTTCCACTGCATAGTACGGCACGACACGGTTCAGGACAGCTCACTTTTGGGGGGTTTTCCACTGGGAACAGTACCTGGTACCTGGTCCTTTTTTTAGTACCACCTCAGCCGAGGTTCCAAGCGAGCCGAACCGTTACCAAAATGTGACGTGTAAACTCTGCTGGTCACTGATTGGCCGGAGAAAATCGTCATTACTGCGTCACTGAACTTCCAACACGAGACACAACAGACCCGCTAGATTTAAATCAGCACAGCCAGTGAAAGATCGGACGCAACTTTTTTGTTTGAAGAAACGCACCTTTTTGTATTAACCAAAATGGCTGTTTCATGGTCTATTGAGGAAGTACAGATGTTCCTCTAGTTGATAGCCGAGGAGCGGATCCAGCGAGAGCTTGATGGGGTGACGCGGAATGAAAAAGTTTTCTTTGGCTGCCATCAGCCTCTTTTGAAACAAACTCCTTCGTCTTGCTGTTAAAAACATCCACATGCCGAGAATGAAGAACACCATTCCGTCGATATGCTCCATTGTTGTGTGTTTGTTTGTGGCACGTTTACGATGATGTCACGGCAGTAGAGGCGGCGCAACTATAACGACACGTGAATAATCCCACCCACTCTAAAGCGGTACTAAACTGCAGTGGAAGCGCAAACCGAGCCGAACTGAGCCATGCCGTGCCGTAACGAGCCGAGCCGAGTCGTACCACGCAGTGGAAAAGCGCCATATGTTGCTTGTACACACAGTGGCTGATTGGGCAAGTCATTAAATCATTTACTCAACCAGTTTGTTAAATGTTGCTTGCAGAGGTCTGATTCTGCATTGGCTTCCTTTGGAACTATTTTTATTGGCGGAATAAAAAACTGACTAGTTCTTATTTGCTTAACTTTTGAAATGTAAGCAGTCACGTAATGTCTACAATTGTTGCTGTTGGCCTGATTATAAACCTGTGATTGCCCGCGGCTAGATTTCTGTTATTGTTGTTACCATTAGTGTCTCTTGGCTACTGAAACTCTCTCTCATGTAAGCATCCATTGCAACCAGAAGAGAGGACACACTGTCCAGCAGTAGGGAAAATACATTATTCATTTTGGTGAGCTCCCAATCTCAGGTTTTGGTACACACATGGGAGTCTGTGTGTGGGTTGTTGAAACCCGAACTTGTTTGCCCTCTCCCCCACCCGCACTTACAAATGGAAAGAAAAAAAAGAGATTGATTATCGTCTTCTTTTTGGTCTATTGATCGTTAGACACAGAAGTTGTAGTAAATACTCACAACTACAATAACAGAACATGAGCCTGGACCCAAGAGACTAGCATGAGCGAAGAAGCTCTCAAAGCCAAGCACACCATTCGGTCGTACAGAGCTAAGCAACACTTACTAATGCAGTAAACGCTTTCTTAAGTATGTTACTCTGTCCTCTCTTTCTATCACTGTCTTACTTTAAAATTATGAGCCATATAAAACCATTTTTCAATGTCTCCCATGTGAAAATCTTATAAACGGCAAGCATAGAATACAAGTGTCATTACAGATTGCATGTTTGAGCATTTTATGTTGTTGCATTTGTTCATAAACATGTTTTTAATGTTTTGGCTGCAAGATAAATATTGGTTTATGTCAGTCCCATTGCGTCTTGAATATGTTTTATGAAGCACTTCACTCTGATTTCACTGTGTCAGATGCTACATCAAAGTCTAGTTCAGTTACAAATATATTTCATGTTACTTTTTTATTCATACTGCAACTTGGCTGTCACTGGCTGCCATGCATGTGGGTAGATAAATTATGGATGCAATGAATATCATAGTTATGGGATACAAATTTTTGATCTGAGTAAGAGGCGAATGAGGTCTGTCCATGAAGTTGCTATGGAGGGGTCAGAGTAGTAGGACAGTATTGCAACAGCTCCAGATCAGAGTCAATAAATCACATAGTACACAAGCTCATGCTTTGATACTTGTATACCGGTGTTGTGAAATATATATGGGGTGCTTAAGGGAAATGAGACACGTGGTTGCATATGTATAAGCTTATTCATCTGAATGAGCATGTATTTTCTTTATACAACAGCTGCTGAACTTCATCTGGGTGCATGTCTGTGCACCCAGGTTTGTGAATTCAGCTGCAGAGGTAATGTTATCATGTCCACCATATGTCTTAAGACATCAGCAAATTACAGCTGTGCATGCCTGGCCTATAGTCAACACCATAACAACAGCAGATGGCCAATCTCTGTTTTAGTGCACTCACACACACACTAGCACACACACCTGCATTATAAAGAGTGCACTATCACAGCAATCTCTCAGATGCTGCCTTGAAAATGTTGATTAGTTTTTGTCTTTGGTGTATTTTTAGCTAAACATAATGAATGAAGACATTTTTCTTTGATTAAATTGCATGTAAATATGTTTGAAACTGGTAAGGAACAGATCACAGTGTTAAAGACACCATTGTGATATAAAAACATTAACCTCACAGTAGGTTCAAAATACCTATACTCACTTATTGTTTTCAGTCAAACTGAAAAGCAGTTCATCAGCTTTTGGAATAGTTCTCAAAAAAAGGAACCACTTGCCTTTATGAGATTTAAAACCTGTATGATTTTATTTCTTTTGTGAAAGACAAAACATGTTTATTTTATTTGTTTCAGCAGAATGCCCCAGCTGTGAACTGAATCTGTCAAGCTCTAAAAATCAGAATCATAATGTGCATTATTCTTCAAGTGTGCACAAAAGCACAAGAGATTGGGTATATTTTTTAGCTGTGGGTATTTATATATATATATAGATATATATACAGTATATGTATTGAGAGAGAGAGAGAGAGAGAGAGAGAAATAAATAAAGAAGTAGGATTGAACAAATACATAATATACATCTAGAAAAATTAACAAAATCGTTGGGTTGCAAAATGTCAGAGATGAAAAATATGATTCCTCAAATGTAATTAAAAAGTTCCTTGGTGGGCACTTGTATTTACATATTTTTGACAAGATCCACTAATGTGTTTCTTGCACCACTTTTCAGCACGATGTGTTCTTTAATGAAAAGTGTAAAAAATGCTAATAAAACCTATGAGTTTAATTCAGTCTTTTTGACGGACTCTTCACTAAATGAACTACTTGAAGCTGTCAGTGCCATCAAGAAAGAAAGAAAAAAATACATAATCGGAGATGTACTGTACATCAAGTTCTTGCTCATGGTTATTTTGCATTTTGGTCTCATTATTCTTTCTAAATATTATAAAGATTATATGTCTTTAAGTGTGTTCTAGTGTGATTTAATTTTCAGCCTCGCACAAAGTTATTGTAAGACTTCAGATATTGCACAGATATTTCAGACTACTTTTATGGAGGTTTTTGGATCCTGACAACCCTAGATCTTATTCTCTTTCACTGTATGGAATTAAATTAAGTAGATTTGTGAAGTTACGTGGAGCATTTTCATTTTGAGGTAAAATATCCCTTTATGAATCAGTCCTATTAACTCCCCAGAACAACCTCATATTTTTCACTAATAATTACAGTACCTATGACTCGAATCCACTGTAATTTGTTAGGAAGTGTTGTTTTGTTCTCTTATTAGGACCTGTGCACTCTGAGGAATGTATACTGTGGCATTAAATAAAATCACCTTCCTCGTAGCTCAAGCTCTAGATTAATTTAGCTTTTTAAGTGAGCTATTAGTCCTAATGACACTACAGTGTATTGCCAAGCAACCTTTAAACCACATAAACACGTAAAAAATGAGCCTACAAGTCAATTCAGAGTAACAACAGTATAAAAACTGAGAGAACTTCAGTACAACACTGTACAGTGCTTGGCTAAATCTGTTCATGGCAAAAATTGGAAAGATCCTTGAGTAACTGGCAAATGGTGAATGATTTTTTTATATATATATATATATATAAAAGCATTGTATATGCAGACTATCTACTGCACATATTGCTACTCTGAGAAATAGAGTGAATCTTCAACCTTATGAGAATTTGTAATCATCCATACTTAAACTTCAGCTATTCAGAACATGAATATGCCAAGCGATTCACTCATTGGAAACTATAGTGTAAGCTAGAGAGAAATGAGCTCAGTTTTGATCAGACCGCTGAGTACAAGCACACAGATATGGATGTATCTGCCCTCCTTACACTCACACACACTCACTCAGGCTGACAATGTGTTATCCATTAGCAGGGTTTCATATAGCAGGCCGATGGGTCTTCAGAGATCAGACTTGTCTAAAATAAGAGCACTTTTAGCAATCTCTAGAGCACACGGCAAGGTCATCACTCAGTTTACCATCACACACACAACTTGCTCTTAATTCTTTACAGATGTAGATGCAGACAAACTATTTGTTACTTGTTATTTTTTATTAAACATTTCCATCATTATTCGTGTAAATGTGAGGTCAGAAATGACTTTGAACCATGTTTTTGGTTTTAAAAACACGTGCACTCACACTTGCAAAGCTTTTCCCAGTGTTCACACGTTCTGCTGTTAATGCCTCAGTTTGTTCAAATGTCATGCCCTGAACTGAGGTCTTTTTTAGCACTATTTTATGACCATGTTCACCATTACCGAGGGGCTCACGATGAGCATGTTACATATGATCTGTGCCCCCCTTTATGATGGATTTGAGGTGGCCATTTTGTTTTCTCCAGGCTGTAAATGTCAAAATATTTGGGGGATCAGTCTTGGTGTATGTGGCGGTGGCGACTTTAGCCTGTTACGTTTCAGATCACGTTCATCAAAGGGCTGCAATGGATAACACCCCTAAATGAAACCAGCACAACAGCAATCACACAGTCTCTGTGTGTGTATTTTTGTAAGAACTGTAATTACTTTTGTGATATTTTCAGTCTTTCCATTAACCACATGAAAACCAAAGCGTGTGGCGATAAGTTAACAGAGTTTCAGAAATGTGTGTTTGTGTGTTTGTGTGAGGGAGTTGTGTTTTATATTATGTATGTGTGCGTGAGAAGCACAAAAAAAAGTCACTGAAATGCCCCATTTGCAGCTTGTATTAAAAGGATAATTCCTTTTATCTGTTGTATAAGACTGAAGGGCTTTATTCTGCGATAACAACCTGCTAGCTGTATATTATCGCACTTATTACATGGCTTCTTGCCCCAAAAGTAACGTTAAATAATAAAACAATAAATGAATGAGCCTGTGTTATTAGTTTTACAGGTTGTTATCTGGGAATAACAAACCTTGGAATGTGGCGACTGACCAATCAGAATCGAGTATTCCATGAAGCCGTGTA
>JAUMHE010000001.1:133121-157732 GCA_032359235.1 Enteromius mattozi | reverse complement strand
ATGCTGTGATTTTGGCTATATTTGCATGTAAAATAGAGTTAGAAGCAACATAATATCTATTTTAACTGAAAGCTCTGTTCCTCTCAGCCGCTGGCTGAACAGAACAGAGGCAGAGAGAGGTGTGCACGCACTGGGAAAACAGTGGAACACGTTGGAACAGTGAAATCCCGGGGGGGATTTACACCCATGCTTACACTTACACATCTCGATACACTTTAGTTTAAATAGCTTACGTCTGTGTAATATGCTGTAATTTTAATGTAATTAGAAAGGTTTTACATGTATCTAAGCTGTGTACTAATGAGTTAAACCTAACTAAGGTGCAGCTCGATAAGGTGTACAGTATAGATACACTTAAGTACAATCTTGATACACTTTATTTTAAGCAGTTTATCCCTGTGTAATATTCTGTAATTTTAATGTAATTGTATTTAAGCTGTGTACTAATGGGTTAAATCAAACTAAGGTGCAACTACAGTATAGATACGCATGAAGTACACTTAAGTACAATCTTGATGCAGTAGCTTATGTCTGTGTACTTGAATTTATAATTACGTTGTATGAAGTCTGCAACACATATGTGACAATCTTTTGGTTACATAAGTAGCTGTGTAACAGACTCTGTCTGTCACAAATGTGTAAAAGGAGCAGCCTATTACATCTACATAATTACAAACTGTTCCATAACTTAGTTACATGGTAAGTACACTTTGTTTTATGTAAGTACAATGGCTACTACTAAGTACTTACTAGGTAATTACTCTGTATTATGGACACCTTAAAATAAAGTGTTACCTTTTCTATTAAAGAAAATACAATTTTGTTATACTTTTGAGCAATGCATTTTGAGTCCCGAACAGACAATCACTGCCTACTCACTTATCAATCATTCTTTGTGCTAAAAGCGCATGTGTGCACAAGACTTCACTGAACATCTTCATCATGCAACGTGCAGTGACACTGCAGCTTGACTAAAATAACTATGATTGTTTTATTCAAACTGTCACATTTATGACAAGATTCAAATCTAAGGGTATTTGAAAGCTACAGTACACGGTGCCAGCTTACTGAAATCCATGTGTTAATGCCAGGTGTAAATGGGACCTAATTAATGCATTTATTTTCAAAGCAGCAGGTAATGTAATGTCTTTCGACTGGGAAATGTGTGAGTGGATTGAGGAGTACTTAATAGGCACTGCTTTTATGCTATTTATGAGTAATTTTTATGAGTTCATATGTGTGTCACTCACAATGAAACATAACATTTACTTGACTTGATCTAGCAAGACTATTGCACATGCACATATTTTCTGCTGTATGAAATGCTATAGCTATCCCATCTGAGATTGTGAGATTGCTGTAAATTGTAATGATTAAATTAATTACTGTGGCGACGGTATTGCTGCTTACTGTTTATCCACCGCAGTTTCATCTTGATGACATTTCTCTTGTTATTTTTGTCAGAGTGTGTGAATACGAGAGAGAACCAACCTTTTTTCTTGACCTGGTTAGGCCTATTAGTCACAATGCAACACAAATCATGTGCATTTTGAGATATTCTGCTTTGTTTTAAAAAAAAATATAATAAAATATTTGTAACACTAAAGCTCTCTCCATGGCAACATAAGCCCTGTCAGTTATACTGTATAGCTTAGTACCTGTACTGCACTGCAAACACACACACACACGTATATTGTCAGAGTTTCTCATTACTAAACAATTAAAGCATTTAGCATACAGCTAATGGGCATGTAAGGTCGAGTGTGAGATCTCAGTCACCGCAACAGTCACACACACACACACACACACACACAATGCTGCAGCAATTAATGTGATATTTATGCCACAGGGCATTTAAGACTATGAATCATTTAGGTTCTGTCAGAGTGAGTCAAGTCGCTATTAGTACAATTCTTAGCTTTATTAATGCAGTAATTATTATTCGACAGTCGTTCCTATATTTTACTCATAGTGTCTTTACCATGTAAGGACATTAGTGCATTTGAGGGTAAGTGAATTGCAAAGTGCATTTATAGTAAGAAGCCTAAGCACATTTATGCTAGCCGAGAGTGCATTTAGACTAACGCTGTAAAGATTTGCAGTTCAGGGGTTAAAGCACGTGAGATGGTGTGTTTGTCAGTTTGTCTGCAGTATGCGAAACAGACATGAATGCATTCGTAGTAGAGTATAAGTTCATTTAGACAGTGCCTTCAGTAACTTCAGTATGCTAATGCAGTGTCCAAGTGGGCCATTATCTGAGCATTTGAGCTCTGTGAAAAGGTCTGAGAGATGAATTCACTGCCAGTTTGCTCTCAGGGTAAAATCACAATTTCTGAAAGAAGGGAAGAAAAAGGCTGGGAGCTGTCCTTTAAACTGGACGCTTTATATGTGTCTGAATTGTTAAGATGCTCCAGGCCGGAGTGCACTTGATAAATGAGCATGAATTTTTATGAGAAGAAAGAATGCCAAAGCATATTTTAAATAAATAAATGAATAAACAAATAAAAGCAGTTGAAATGCTTTTATCACACACTTTTTATAACTCTCCCTTGTGCACATACTTACACATCCAAACAAAAATGTCAGTTATAGATTCAGTTCCTGTGAATTGAATTCCTTTTTTGTGAAGACACATTTTAATATAAAAAAGCTGTCATGAACTGTAGTGCACACTTAACATATATATTTTTATTATAGTGGTTTGAAAATGCATCTTGCTTCACATAGAATCTCTGAAAGGTCTCATTCCTGAACCATGACTCTGATTTGTGTTGCATTAGGAGATAACACGAAAAGAAAGGGTAAAAAGAGAACCATGTGTCAACCAGAGTAGATGATTAGAAACATTCAAGAAGGAATCCTAAAATGCTAGTAATCTTTCAGAATCAAATATCCGTTAAAAAGAAACAGAGACAAAAAATGTATTAATTAAAATACATAAAAAATGGAACCTATTTTAAAAGGAAAAAAAGGTCTTAAGAAATTGAAAAAAAATTAAGGCTATGATACTATATAAGCAAAAGCAAAGATAAACTGGTGTGATGTCATTTCCAAAAAAAAATTAGGATGAAACGAAGTTCACTTGGAGTTTGTTTCAAGAATTTAAAGCAGCTTACTAAAGCAATCTTCCCAGAAGAGTTCACTCCAGCTGGTAATAGAGGTCGCACTAATTTCTGCTAGTCACTAATAATACAATACGTTTTTGTTAGTCAAAAATTAAATTAAAAAAGAACGGTTACAAAGTACTTTGTAACTTAAACATCCGCATATTTGACATTGAAAAATATAAGCATGCAGATCTGTATTCACACCACTTAGAACTTCACTCAACTGGTCCAAAATATTTTTTAACACAAAATTCATGCAGTCTGTTCACTGCCATCATCCTCCTGACACATTCTGTCTTTGGTCACAGTCTCATGGTCATGGATCGCTAGTTTGCATTAAGAAAAACAAATGCATCACCATGACAAGGGTGCATGAAGGCTTTGATCTTTGCCTCATCATGATGTTCCCCGCCAAAGAAACAATTCATGATTTAGCCAAATCCTGAGTGTCTAGAAAGCTGACAAAGAGTGCTTCCTTGATAATTGCTAAAAAGCTGTCGATCTTAGTTCTTTGCAAGCTCACAAAGTTCCGTTAAAAACAGTGAAGCTCTTCACACTGCATAATTAATCTCTTATTTATATTGTTTCTCTGTGATTACGAGACGATTTGTGCAAACTCAAAAAGCAAAAGCAACTCAGTGCTGCAAAAGATGTTGTAAATAGAAGACTTTGGTACTCTTTAGCAAGTGGATTGCTTACCAAATCTGTTTACAAATATGCTATTATTACAGCTTCAACTGAGGGTGCTGTTGTTTTCATTTTAGTGCCATCTAGCAACCCCGTAGAACCAGGCCTGGTGGGAACTTGTGTTCATTACATGCCCTACAGTTAATGCACGCTCAAGTACTTGATAGCTTCCCTCGAATTACCATTGATCCATGAGTTTTTTTTAGTTGTAATTCTAATGAAGAAAGACACAGGCACTGTTTTTATGTTTAATACTGTTAAAGCTGATTGCTTTAAAGGGGTAGTCCACCCACCCAAAAATGAAAATTCCAATCGGAGACAAATCCAATCGGAGTTATACTAAAAATTTTCCAGACCTCTCCAAGCCTTTGAATGGCTTTAAATTGGTGATTACACTTCGGAATACATAAAATAACGTGCGTATTCACAATAAAACGTCCCTCACACGGCTCTGGTTGGTGAATAAAGGCCCCCTATAGCAAATCCATGCGTTTTTGTATGATAAATATCCATATTTCAAACTTAATAAGCACTTTTCTCTCACATCTGCTGTCTGTGGAAACCGGAAGCAGTCCCAGCATTGCGCGTGTGCCTGTGAGGGATGTTTTATTACAAATGCGCGCATGTTATTTCAGTCAGATGCTTTCTTAAAGGTTGTTTTCTCACCCCTGTAAATTTTGTCTATTTGTTATTGAGAGGAAAGTATGCAGCGAATACTGTGTGTACGTCATTACATGTCACAACACATTAGGATATTCGCTGACAGTATTTTGAACTTTGTCCCTTTAGTTAAGGACAAAAAATAACTTTGCTGTGTGTGAGTATATCAGGGACTTAAAAGTATTTAATTAGTCTTTCAGCATACTGGGTTTTAGGGGTTGATTATTTTTCCATTAATATTCCTCTTTTATAACTGTCAAAGTACATGTAAAGTTTTTCAAAATGTGTGTGTGTGTGTGGTTGTCTCTCTTAACCTACACACTCTAAACAGGCTCATCTCTCCAAACTCTACCCTATTAGAGCAGAAATAATTAGAGGCATTTAGCGGGATCATGTTTAACTTTAACTGAATACCAAATTAGGATAATGTTCCCTCTTTCTCTCGTACTGAACTACAGCAAGTGTTTTAATCAATAAGCGTGGGCAGGAAGATTTTCTGTGAGTGTGTGTGTGTGTGTGTGTCTAAAACAGATTTAGTGAGTCATCCATGGGTTTCAGGTCCCCTTCTAATAGGCCTGTGTTAGTAGTTTGGTGTTAAAGGTGTTAAAGCAGTGGATAATGGAGACACAAACAATAATGTCTTGTCAGTTTATAGGTCCACAATGCACTGGGAGCAGACAGCTAAACCAAAACAAAATTTTGCACATTATAACCAAAGATGCCGACTACACTGAAAGAGTTTGTTGCTAGACACCCCTTATATATTTTTGATTCAGAACTGTTCCAGGACTGTTTCTAGTCTACTAATTTGTATTTAATTAAAAAATAAATACAAATACTAATTTATACATTACATTACCATACAACCAGAATTCAGTTATTCCAAATGATCTTGACCATCTAAGTGTCACAGATCGTGCCTCTGTGGCCCTCTCCGAACAGCAGCAGCGGGAACCCTCACCCGAGTTTTAGTTCCTACCCGGACTGTTTTGACCCATGCACCTCGGCGAGTTCCGTCTCAGGTGTTGGCGTTTATTCAGTGATTACTCGACCTTTATAAGGACCAGACTTTGCTCTCCTCTCGCGAAGTCTTACATGCTGATGTCTGTAATTCTGAGCGTTTATTCCCTGGATTGCCTTCCCGTGTATGACCTTGGACTGTTTATCTGGTATTTGATTCTTGCTGCCTGCCTATTGAACTATTGCCTGTTTTGTGACCGATCTCTTGGATTATCTGTATTATACCTGTTTGCCACTGCTTGTGACCACTACCTGCCCGACGTCTCTAATAAAGCCTTGCAAATGGATCCGATTGAGTCAAAGGAGTCATTACAGAAGACTTCGCCGTTACAGGATCCAGCGGCTTTACAATCTGTGGTTTCCGAGGTTTCCCGCCAAGCTTCCATGCTTGCATCTCACCATCAGCAGCTTAACAGCCTCACCACAACGACACAGGACCTTGTACAATCGGTGCAGAACTTAACTTCAGCCATATCACAAATGAGTGCACAGCTTACTCCTCCAACAGTGGCCATTCCACCGCCTCCTCCTCCTGCGACACCCGCAGCCCAGAACAATCCAGTTCGCCTAGCTCTGCCTGAGAAATACGATGGCTCCTCAGGTATGTGCAAAGGTTTCTTACTGCAGTGTGCCATCTTTATCAACCGGCAGCCTCAGAGTATTGACACAGATGATAGCAAGGTGTCTTTTATATGTTCTCTGCTCACCGGAAAAGCATTAAAATGGGCCACAGCACTCTGGGAGGGTCAGCAGATGTCATTCCTCTCGTACCGACGCTTTTTGGAGAAATTTAAAGAGGTATTCAACCACGATGAGGATGGTAGAGAGGCTGAGGAGGAACTAATGAATCTAAGGCAGGGCTCTTCTTCAGCAGCTCAGGCAGGCTGGGAGGGAAAGCCTCTGAAAGGAATGTTTCGTTGTGGTCTCAGGACGGAACTATAATCGGAGTTGGCATGTCGTGATGAGGATAAGTCTCTCGAGGAGTATATTGAGATGGCGATCAAGGTAGACAAGCTACTCTGATCCCGCAGGGGGCGCCGGCAGACCACTTTGGCTCATCCATTCTCCAACATCCCCTCCGACGAGCCCATGCAAATAGGGTTTACCAAGCTCACCGAGGAGGAACGTGAGAGACGCATAAGGAACCATCTGTGTCTTTACTGTGGTCAATCTGGACACCTACGAGCCAACTGCCCATCCCTTCTCCGTGATATGGTGAATTGTCCCGACGCCTAGTGGTCGTTGGGACAATTCACCATATCACGGAGAAGCTCACCCTTGTCACCAGTTCCCTGCACTCCGAAAAAATCCAGTTCCACATCACCCAGTCACCTCATCACTCCATTATTCTCGGTCACCCCTGGCTCACCCTACACGATCCATGTATCTCCTGGAAAGAACAGGAAATCTCACAATGGTCGGACTCCTGTCAAAGGACCTGTTTGAAATATCCTCACCGCAACCAACCTTCCTCACTGATCACGGCTGACGACTCCAAACCACTGGAGACTCTACCTGAGCCCTACAAGGACCTGCACCAAGCCTTCAGTAAGGTCAAAGCCACCCGTCAGCCTCCACACCGCAACACAGATTGTGCTATAGACCTCATACCTGGAGCTACACCACACCGCGGATGGGTCTATCCTTTGTCTCAGCCAGAAACCCAATGCATGCAGAAGTACATCGATGAGGAATTAGCGAAAGGATTCATCCGGCCTTCCACCTCACCGGCCTCTGCCGGCTTTTTCTATGTAAAGAAAAAGGATGGATCTCTCCGACCCTGCATCGATTACAGAGCTCTAAATGAAATAACTGTTAAGTACAGATATCCACTACCACTCGTCCCATCAGCTCTTGAACAACTCCGCTCAGCTTGGATTTTCACTAAGTTGGACCTAAGATGTGCTTACAACCTTCTCCGTATCCGGGCAGGGGATGAGTGGAAGACGGCCTTTTCCACCACCATGGGACAATACGAATATCTGGTAATGCCCTTTGGGTTGTCAAATAGTCCGTCAGTATTTCAAGCTCTCATCAACGACATCTTCCGGGATATGCTCAATAAGTTTGTAATTGTCTACATCGATGACATCCTCGTTTATTCAGAGAACTTCCAAGATCATGTCAAGCATGTCAGAGCCGTACTCCAAAGACTAATCAAGCACCAGTTGTACGCCAAATTGTCAAAATGTGTTTTCCACCTCTCTACCGTCTCCTTCCTAGGATACATCATCAGCTCAAACGGAGTAACGATGGATGACCAGAAAGTGACTGCAGTATTGGAGTGGCCTCACCCTCAAACTGTAAAGGAGTTGCAACGATTCTTGGGATTCGCCAATTTCTATAGACGATTCATCCGCGGATTCAGCCAGGTTGCAGCCCCTCTTACTGCACTCACCCGGGGAGGGACAAACAAACTATCCTGGAACCCATCCTGTGAAAAGGCCTTTCTTGAACTCAAGAATCGGTTCACCTCGGCCCCCATTCTGCGCCACCCAGACCCAGCACTCCAGTTCATCGTGGAGGTGGACGCCTCTAATTCCGGCATTGGAGCCATTCTGTCCCAACGACACGGAGACACCGCTAAAACATACCCCTATGCATTCTATTCAAGGAAACTTAACCAGGCTGAACGGAACTACGATGTGGGGGACAGAGAACTTCTGGCTATGAAAGCAGCACTCGAGGAGTGGAGACACTGGTTAGAGGGTGCAACCATACCATTTCTAGTACTCACTGACCACAAGAACCTGGAATACCTAAGAACCGCCAAACGTCTCAACGCTCGCCAGGCACGCTGGTCTCTTTTCTTTTCCCGGTTTTGCTTCAAGATCACCTACAGGCCGGGAACCAAGAACTGTAAAGCTGACGCTCTGTCTCGCCAATACGACCACGCTCAAGTAGAATCAGCTCCTTCTTCTGTGATCCCATCCTCCATGATCGTTGCACCCAAACAGTGGGATATTATGGCAGAAATAACCGAGGCTCAGAAGGAGGAACCAGCTCCTCCAGAATGTCCTCCAGGTCAAACCTATGTACCTACTTGTCTCAGACACTGAATACTCGCCCTGATTCACGAGAACCCCAGTGCGGGTCATCCAGGTATCCAGGCAACCAAGGAACTCGTGGAAAATCGATTCTGGTGGCCGACCATCAACCAGCAGGTCATTGCCTTTGTTAAAGACTGTGTCGTCTGCAACCAAACTAAGTCCTCACACCAACGTCCAGCTGGCCTGCTTCAACCTCTACCCATACCAGAACGTCCTTGGTCACATTTAGCTGTGGACTTTGTAACAGACCTACCACCGTCTTACCAAAACACAACCATCCTCACCATAATTGATCGCTTTTCCAAGGCCTGCCGTCTCATCCCACTTCCCAAACTTCCCACTGCTTGGGAGCCCAGACACTACTAAATCAAGTGTTTCAGTTCTACGGATTACCCGAGGACATCGTATCCAATCGTGGACCCCAGTTCACATCCCGAGTGTGGAAGGCCTTTTGCTCTCAGCTAAACATTAACATCAGTTTGACCTCCGGGTATCATCCACAGTCTAATGGGCAAATAGAGAGACTTAACCAGGAACTCACTCGATTCCTCAGAGCATATTGTCACCTTAATCAAGAGGACTGGAGCGTCTACCTCTTATGGGCCGAATACGCCCAGAATTCACTCAGGAAACCCTCGACACAACTAACCCCCTTCCAATGCATTCTGGGTTTCCAGCCTCCATTGTTCCCTTGGTCTGGAGAATCGACTCATCTACCTGCAGTAGACACCTGGTTACGTAGAAGCGAGGCCACATGGAACACTGCACTCACCAACCTCCGACGGGCCATCCAAAGAGTCACACGCCAAGCCAACCGTCTGAGATGACCAGCACCATAGTACCAGGTTGACCAGTGGGTCTGGTTATCAACTCGAGACCTCAGACTCCGTTTGCCCTGCAAGAAACTCAACCCGAGGTACGTGGGTCCTTTCAGAATAGTAAAACAAATTACACCTGTATCATTTCGCCTTGAACTCCCAGCTCATTATCGTATCTCTCCTACCTTCCATGTTTCCCTACTTAAACCTGCTGCTGCTCCGGGAGGAGAGGGGGACCAGGACGAGGCGACCACCACTGAGACTCCTCCCCTGGCTCCAGAGGGAAGCGACATCTACCAGGTGAACCAGATCCTGGATTCTCGGCGCCACAGGGGCATACTGCAATACCTGGTCGACTGGGAGGGGTACGGGCCAGAGGAAAGATTGTGGGTAAATTCCAGAGATATACTGGACGCCCAACTAACCACCACGTTCCATCAAAACCACCCTGAGAAACCGGCCCCTCGACCCCGTGGAAGACCACGGCGCCGAGGAGTAACTCGCTTCGGGAGCCGCTCGCAGGGGAGGGGCTCTGTCACAGATCGCGCCTCTGTGGCCCTCTCCGAACGGCAGCAGCGGGAACCCTCACCCGAGTTTTAGTTCCTACCCGGACTGTTTTGACCCATGCACCTCGGCGAGTTCCGCCTCAGGTGTTGCCGTTTATTCAGTGATTACTCGGCCTTTATAAGGACCAGACTTTGCTCTCCTCTTCGCAAAGTCTTACTTGCTGATGTCTGTAATTCTGAGCGTTTATTCCCTGGATTGCCTTCCCGTGTATGACCTTGGACTGTTTATCTGGTATTTGATTCTTGCTGCCTGCCTATTGAACTATTGCCTGTTTTGTGACCGATCTCTTGGATTATCTGTATTATACCTGTTTGCCACTGCTTGTGACCACTACCTGCCCGACGTCTCTAATAAAGCCTTGCAAATGGATCCGATTGAGTCAAAGGAGTCATTATACTAAGCATATTTGCATAAGTGTAATGAATAAATAATCCCCCAATATGTGTGGTAACTTTTCCACATATGCATTTATGAATACATTTCTATTGCATGCCTCTAGTCTAATCATTTAAATGATCTTTTCATTCTGCAATTGTAGCAATGCCAATATTAGAGCACCACTTTTTAAAGAAGGATGCCAATTAAAGAAGATTTTCAACCTATTTTGCTGTTGCTGAAGTTGCAGTTTATTGGTCCGTGTTAGTGAACATTCTAACATGACATGCATCACTGGTCGCTTTGAGTGTAAACAGGTGTAGGAGTTTGTGATAGAGCAGCTAAGTTGTCCAGAGGGAAGGGAATTTCCTTTCTGATTGCTTTAGCCAAATCCAAATGTATGATGCAGCATACTGTTTAAAAATGCAAATGAACTGCTATAAGTTTCTCAGCAAAATCAATGTATATTATTTTCATTACATCTCCTCTACTATATCAGTTTAAACCCTGCAGCACGGTGTTAGAACAGAGATGGATGGAGAGAGGGGAAGAGATTGAGAGCAACGGAAAGAGAGAAAGGGAGAGAGGCATCTCCCTTCCCCAGAATTTATTCCGCAATTTATTTTTGTCACAGCTTTGCAAAATAAATCGTAATTCTTCAAGCGACTGGCAATTTTTTTTCCCCCTTGGAAGCTTTGATGGGTTGTTAAGGTGGGTTTGACTGAGGCAATAATTGCCTGTTTGTAGTGGCACAGTAGCATAGCGCTCTGAAATGGGAGTGAATTCTGGCCTCACTGCTCCTCTCTAACCAGACAAACCTAGCTTTACCACAACACAAAGGTTTACCCAGACATCTCCTACAGGACATTTTGTACAATCTTCTAGGTGCTAAAGAAAGAATGTGACACAAAATACCGCTGGACAAAGGCGAAATGCAGAAATTACACATCGACTTGTGACAAAGAAGGGTCTCTTACACCAGTGGATTTCTGGGGGTCTGGGCGGCCCAAGGGGTTGTGGTGAGGGGATGTGTGAAGCCAAAAAAAAAAAAAAAGATTTCAAATTTTATTTAACAGGGTGGCCGTTGGTCCTTGAAAATACTTAATAAAGTTTTCTTAATAAAAGGCCTTAAAAAGTAATACAATTGTCTTAAATTTAAGTCTTAAAGATTTAGTTCACCGAAAAATGAAAATTCTGTCATCAATGAGTCACCCTCATGTCGTTCCAAACCTGCAAAACCTTCTTTCATCTTAAGAATTCAAATTAAGATTTTTAATTCAATCTGAGAGCTTTCTTGCCCTCCATAGACAGCAATGTCACTAAAATGTTTCCAGGCTGAGAAAGTTAGTAAGGACATCGTTAAAATAGCCCATGTGACATCAGTGGTTCAAACGCAATTTTACAAAGCTACGAGAATACTTTTTGTGCACAAAGAAAACAAGAAAAAACAGCTTTATTTAACAATTGTTCTCCTCCGCATTAGCCACCATTCATGAGAATACCCTCATACATGTATAAAATGAATAAAAATACCAAATGAAGTTGGTATTAAAAAAGTTTGAAAATGTATATAAAGGTCCTTTAAAAAGAAAAAATAAACAAAGTTTAAAATCTTGCCCCAATTTTAGTACGTTCAGTAGTTTCTTAATGTAAAGTACTAAAAACATACTGTATTTGCTTTTCACATACTATAAAGTACAAAAGTAGTCAAGTTCAGCCCTTTCAGGTCTTGGAAGCTCTACTATTAGGCTGATAATATAAATTCCACTGTGCTAAATTTGGACGACATTTTCCAGAATTGAGAGCCGCTGACCATAGAGTCTGATTAGACACACAATCTTTGATGAGCAGCTATATTTAACTTTGTGTGATTATGTTTAGGTGACATTTATTGTTTGTATTTAGCCTATTTTTTCCCTTGTGCTTTGTCAGAACAGATGTAACCCTCCAGTTAAGAACCACTGAGTCAAAAAAGTAATTCCTGATGCCAAAGCATGTTTAGGTGAGAAATAAAATAAATCAATAACAATTCAAATTTGTTGAAAATGTAAAGGTCAGAATGAAATATTTCTTATGTAAATACAACACTCCTTTCAGTTTTGGTTCACTGTAAACTGTTCTTCACAAGTGTTGATGTGAAAATATCAGTCAGGAGTCTCTCTCCTTCTCAGTGTTTCTTATGAAATGTTATGTAGTTTGGTGTCCCAAAGCTCCATCTCGCCACGCTCAGCAGATGAAACAGTCTGTATGCAGGTATCACCTTTCATGTTTCCCGCATTTTCCATTTCCATTCACCTGTAAGCGAGACAAGAAGGGAAAAAAGATGACAGGAAGGTGCTATATTTTTCAGTAGCTCAAGAACCATTGCATGAAATAGGAGTCAGAGAAGTCATCTTATCTCAGGATGACCAGCTTCCTGTCCATGTGTAAGTGTGTGTTAGACAATGTTTTAAAATCTGAATCAAAAGATGTCTGTGTATCAGATGTTTCAGGAGTTGGCACATTCCCTTACACACACACTGGCACACAGTGGTTTGGTATTGCAGTGGGCAGACAGGGAGAGGCTGATGATATCGATCTGACCTGATACACTATACAGGAACTACAGTATTATTCATTACACACTCATGTACATAACATGATACCTGGGAGACAAAGAGACATTGATAGGCTGATAGACGGAGACACAAAGATAGGCAGGCGAAATACAGAGACAGAGTGAGAGACAGACAGAGACAGAAGAAATAAAAATGTTGTGAACCATGTCACAGTCTTAAAACTCGAATAAAACTTCTGTTTTAAGAAATATCCAAAAAAGGGATACATTTCGGCTGCTCTTTATAGTGGTGGTGCACCAAAATTGAAAATTTACTATATCATCTTGTATGTTCAAGATAAGAAAAAAACACATACATGGCAAAATTAAATTTTTGTTTGAGCTATCTCTTTAATCATTCTCACACCCTGACTCAGACTGTATTAATTATAAAGGTATAAACATAAAACTAATGAAATGTAGATCAAGTTGTGTCTAAAATTAAGAAAACTGATAGTTTTAGATAGCACTTTAGTATAGGGACCAATTCTCACTATAAACAAGTTTCTTATTTGCAAGCCATTTGTATTGCTAGCATATTGGCTGTTTATTAATATTTATAAAGCACATATTAATGCATTATTCCACATTATCATATTTTTGATTCCATAATCAAACTGACAACTACTATTAAAAAGCAGCAAGTTAGGAGTTTAGTGAGGCAGAAGTCATAGTTAAAGGGTTAGTACACCCAAAAATGAAAATTCTGTCATTAATTACTCACCCTCATGTTGTTCCAAACCCATAAGACCTTCGTTCATCTTCGGAACACAGATTAAGATATTTTTGATGATATCAGAGAAACAGCAATACAACATCCCCAATACAATGAAATGATCCCAGATCCAGAAACGTAGTAAAAACATAGGTAAAACAGTCCATGTGACATCAGTGGCTTAACTTAACTTGACGCATGGGGAATATTATTTTTGCACAAAGAAAATAAAAATAACATCATTTACTATACCATTCTTCTCCCGTGACTTTGTCTTCCGCCATCACAATGTAAGCATACGCCTTCCACTAGACGTGAACCACAGCAGATTACATTAATGTGCGTGCTTTCCCCCGGATTTAAATAAGGCTGATTACATCAAATACGTTAAAGCTTGTGTATACGTTGCATTGTGAGTTGTAAAAAGATGTAAGTCAGGGGAGAAAAATGGTCAAATACTCCCTGATATATTCGGAAAAGACAATGCCACAGAAAAGCTAACTACAAATATATGTTTAATTTATAGTCTATGAAACATGTAAATAATTAATTAATTAATTTGTTTTAAATGATCGCGTTGAATAAATTGTAACATTGGAATGACTAGGCAATACAGTTTAAGCTTAAGTGAACTGACATTGAATCAATAGGGTGAAAGACAGTGACAGAGTCAGGATGAAAGAGAGACATGAAGACAGGGTGTTTGAGAGGACAGCAGCTGAAATAAAGTTGAGTCAGATTATCTGATATATTTGCTGTAGCTGATAGTTAATGAGACCTTCCTGGTTTGATACAGTATGTCTGCTGACTGAAGAGCACAAGCCAGGCTCAGGCTTTTAAAATTGGAAAAGGTTGCCTCAGCAAAACAGCAGGATGCAATGATATTTATTTACAATCCAAGCAATTATTTACAATTTAAGCAATCCAAAAATGTGCAAAAGAAATGTCCCACACAATCATAGTAATATGCAAATGTTAATATGGATTGTTCACCCAAAAATACAAATTTTGTCATCAGTTATTCATTTCGTTCCAAGCTCATAAGATTTTGGTTAGTCTTTTAATCACAATTAAGATCATTTTAATGAAACCAGAGAGGTTTCTTTCTATCTATTAAAAGTCCAGGTAATCAAACTTAGAAGTTCCAATAAGGTCATAAAGGCCTCATAAATAAATAAAAGCCTTAATTAAATCTGTTCATCATACCGAATCTCTTGGCTTGGATTAATTGGCTTGATTTACATGGATTAATTTTACGATGTTTTCATGACCGTTATGAATATTCTAAATTTCGGTTACGTGGACTTTCAACGAAGGGACAGAAATCTCTCAGATTCGATTAAAATGTCTTAAGTTTTGTTTCAAAGATTAGCCGGTCTTTGAAATGACATGAGGGGAAGTAAATGATGGAAGAATTTTTTATTTTGGGGTGAACTGTCCCTTTAAGATGGTTCATTTTTACTTTGTTGTGCCAGTAGAAAATATCAGATGTAGATTCTCACATCCCTTCTGAGAATAATCTAGTGTGATTTTTTTGTATGAACAAGGAGCCCTACAGCAAGTGGTATGACACAGAGATCTGATCTAACTATAATCGAATCCATCTGAGATTACATGGAGACAGAAGCATATGAGACACTATAAATCCATAGAAGGCTGTCAACTTCCTCAAGATGCCTGAAGTTTCACAGTTCATTTTTTTTAATACTCGACAAATACAGGATTGCACAAAATAGCAGTGAATCAGTCCAATTAAAATGTTAGTGCTTCATTAAACTTAAAACACTCAAAAGTTTTTTTTTTTACATGATTATGCCTATTTTTCTCAAAATAAAAGTTGTTGCATGTGCTATTGTGCTGAGCCGTCCTTTTCCAATTTTAACAGCAATTGAGGTGCCTCTTCACTCTCACCTTCTCTATTATACTCTCAAAGCTGTTCTCAAATCAGTTTGATGAGATCTGGGAGAAGCTGCTGCCACACATGAGACTGAAATATCCTACGTCAGGCTTTTGTGTCTAGCACACATTGCAAATCTGTGGAGTTCACACACCAGGGAGCACATTGTGTCTATGATGCACTGTACCTGTCATATCAAACATGATGTTACAAATAAACCCAGCAACTTCGTTCATTTACCTCTCTTTATTGCTTTTTCATCCCTTTCTCGCTCTCTGTCACTCTATTGCGTGCATGTCTATCTGTGTCAGGAAAAGAAAGAGTGGTGGAGTTTGCAGGCAGCCCGTGGCAATTTTGTGAAACGCTGATCAAAGGAGACGGTCCAATCCTAAACATCCTCCACATCTCACATGTCCTCCCTGCTTCATCCACACACACACATTACGTTATGAGGTAGGAGAGGCAAATATAATTGGTATTAAAGGGCGGTGGATATCTTTTTGGAGATGACTCATGTGTACAGCTAACAAAAGAACAAAAAATGAATGAACAAAGCGACATAATTTTTTTGTTCCTCTGGTTCCTTTGTTACTCGTTATTTGAAGTGAGTGCACATACAGCCTTGGGAAAAATTAAGAGACCACTCCAGATTTTTCTTAAATCAGCATCTCTACATGTGTGGGAGCCATTCTATTCCAGTGTCTGTTGAATTCCAACTCATTCTGCTTAATGAAGTACTGATTAGGTGATCACCTAAACCAAATCTTAATAAGAACAAGGTCAAGCTGCAGACATTGGGGACCACGAAGACCAGCAGAGGGCAAAAATGACTCTCCACTGACCAGGATGTTCGGCAAGGCGGCAACTCATTTAAAGGTCACTCAACAACCATAGGATGACATCAAGTGACCTACAAAAAGAATGGCAAATGGCAGCTGGGGTAAAGTGCATGGTGAGGACAGTTTGAAACAGGCTTGCAAAGTTAGAAAAAATCCCTTCATATGTCAGAAGCAAAGAAGAGCCAGGCTGAGGTTTGCAAGACCATAAGGATTGAAGACTGGAGTAAGGTCATCTTCTCAGATGAGTCCAGGTTTCAGCTTTGTCCAACACCTGGTCTAACGGTTAGAAGGAGACCTGTACAGGCCTACAAGCCACCCATTGTGAAATTTGGTGGAGAATCAGTGATGATCTGGAAGAACTTGCTCTCTTTTGCTCTGACAATGTCCTCCAACTCTGAGGACTGGTTTTTCCAACAGGACAATTCTCCGTTCCGCACAGCCAGGTCAGTCAAGCTGTGGAGAGAAGACCACCAGTTTAAAACCCTGTCATGGTCAGTCTAATCTACAGGTCTGAACCCCATTGAAAACCTATGGAATGTGATGAAGAGGAAGATAGATGGTCACAAGCTGTCAAGCAAAGCTGCTTGAATTTTTGTGCCAGGAGAGGCATAAATTCACCCAACAGTAATGTGAATGTAATGTGAATGCATGCCATTGAAAATCAGGGTTATTCCACCACAATTTGATTTCTGAACTCTTCCTAAAAACATTAGTATTGTATTGTATTGTATTTTTTTTTTTTTAATTAACATGAACTTGTTTTCTTTGCATTATTTAAGATATAAAAACACTTCATATTTTTGTTATTTGAACCAGCTTTCATTTTTCGGCAAGTAGATGCTCTAAATGTATGTTTGTTTGGAATTTTGGGAAAATGTTCATTTTATTCAAGCACATCTATAAATAGTAAAATAATAGAAACTAATAATTTAATAATGGTCCCTTAATTTATTTCCACAGCTTTATATGCAGTGGGCTCAAAACATATCTGGGCAATTAAGCAACAGTTACAATATATGCATGCATTTTATTGTAATATTTAATTTATTTCTAATTGTTAGACAAGAATTGACAATAAGAATTTATCTTATACTAGATAAAGAAATGATAAAAAATAGGAAAAATCTTTGATATTTTAAAAACACAGTTTTATAAATGAATTCTTTGCGTTCATAAAATTACTAAGAAGTCTGTGTCAAACACTGAAACACTTGTACCTCCAGTGCCAGAACAAAATATTTTCAAAATTAAATCAGTATTTTTCTGAAATGTTCTTTAACTTTGTTATTTTTTAGATGTAATCTTAAGGCTCTCTTTCTTCCGTTTAATTTAATAACTGTGATAGGGAGTTGGACTTGTAACCCAAAGGTCGTGGGTTCGAGTCCCAGGTCCGGCAGGGATTGTAGGTGGTGGGAGTGAATTCCCAGCACTCTCTCCACCTTCAATACCACGACTGAGGTGAGACCCTTGAGTAAGGCACTGTTCCCCCAAATGCTCCGGGTGTGTGTTCACGGTGTGTGTGTGTGTGGTTGTTCACTTCTCACTGCTGTGTGTGTGCACGTTGGATGGGTTAAATGCAGAACACAAATTCCAAGTATGGGTCAACATACCTGGCCACTTCACTTCACTTCACTCACTCACTCATTCATTTAAAAGTTTTAAAATATATATATATATATATATATTTAGGTTAAAAAATTTATTTTTTACTACTTATTTTTAGTAATTTCAGGAATTATTAGTTCATTAGTATTTTTTAGTTTCTTTTTGGCTGATGTTAATCATATATTTCTGATAATAATAATAATAATAATTTTGTTTAAATATTGTAAATAAGTTTTGCCAAACCTAATGTTTTCTTTTTAAGAATTAGATTTTTTTCCCTTCATCTTAAAAGCTGAAATGTAAAAACATGCTTATCTTATAAGATATGTATTCCAGTCATTGCATGCATGAATTGCTTGGAATTTGAATAAATTAATAGATAGGATTAAATGTCTTTGACCCAAGTGCAAAAAAGGATAATCTCTTGAATAATTGGTTTTCAGATACCACTTGGTCTACAGAAATTCATATATTGTGTCCAAATACATTTTACGACCACTGTATAGACAAACATGTTAGAAAAAACAACAAACCTCTAGAATTTATAGAATACACATTTCCATGCATAATTATGTTTACTTGTATATATATCTATCTATCTATCTATATATATATATATTTATATGTGTGTGTGGTAGTAAAGGAATGTTCAGAGTTCAGTCTAGTAAACAGCTGAACCAACATGCAATGAGTTTTTTTTAACTTCTCTCTAAGTGTGTGAAGAAGAGATTTGGCAAAGCTTGTCACATAGATCACGTCAGTTTGACTGAATCGTGAGTGATTGTTGCTTTGAACTTTCTCTACATCCCAGACCTGCCAAAAACTCTCAATTATTATTAATATTACTCTCTCTCTTTCTCTCTCTCTCTCTCTCTCTCTCCTTCCCTCTCTCATCGACGGAAACGTTAAATAAGCCTGACACTCACTCAGTTGCATGAAGTAGTTTTGCGCACTATGAAGCCAAAGAGCTTGTTTTGAACTCCCACTGAGATTTCACCCACACTCCAACTCTGACCAAAGCAAAACTCATTCAGAAGTCTTTACTTTCATCTTTGTACATTAATAATTTTGGAGTTTTATATCTTGGTTTTTGTATGTTGTGTATGATGAAGGGAAGTTTTGACTAGTTTTCTGAATGGGAACATACGTCTATTGTTTTCATCATTTTAGTAAGATTTTAATAATAAATGTTTTAATAATAATTAACGTTATAATAAGTTTATTGTGCATTTTTATGTTATTAATGTACTTTTCTCCATTTTATTTTATATCTAGCTTTTCTGAATAATAAGGTCTTAACTCTTCAACTCTGAATTGCAAGGTGTTGACTTTTGAACCTTCTGTCACAGTATTACATTTTTATTTTCAGGATTTTCAGGGAAAAGTGTGATTTGTGAGATAAAAATAGTCACAGTTACCATGTTTATTTGTTCATCCAGTGGCTTCCATACAGACCTCTATGGAAGCCGGTTTCTGCCACTAAATAAAAAATTGAAAAAGGTTATTGCAAATTTTCATCTCATAATTCAAACAAAAGTGAGAACTGCATGTTATATACTCGCAATTGCGATATATAAAGTCCAAATTGTGACCTTATAATTTAGAAATTCTGACTTTATACTTCAAAATTGTGTGATATGAAGTCATAGTTCTGACTTATTTTTCTTTTTTTCTCAGAATTGTAAGATATAAACTCAAAATCGCAAGTTATAAAGTCCAATTCTGAGGGGGAAAAGACTGATGTTGTCAGAATTGCGACTTCTTATCTTACAATTCTGACTTTGCATCTCACAATTGCGAGTTTATCACGCAATTCTGACTTTATATCTCTCAATTGCAAGTTTATATCACGCAATTCTTGAGTTTATTTCTCAGAATTGCAAGTTAATATCATGTAATTCTGATTTTATATCTTGCAATTGCGAGTTTATATCTTGCAATTCTGACTTTATACAGTAACTCGGAACTGAGATAAAAAGTTGCAATTACCTTTTATATTCTGTGGCAGAAATGGGCTTGTATTGTTGTATTTATTTATGTAAATTATTTATTTATTTGTTTATTTATTTTTGCAAATGAAGGCCTTTCAGAATTTGAAGAAAATTAACGTTTTGTCAGTTTTAGCAAACTTGTGTGGACAAATTTGTCCCCAAAGTATAGCTAAGTATGTACACCCACACACACATCAATGTATTTAATTTCCAGATAAGGTGAACATATTCTCTACCCTTAGGGTTTGTGGAAGAGATTTGTCATGTACTTTGCAAGAGAATATGTTTTTAGAATGCAATTCAAAGCACCCATTCGCTCGTCTGGTTTAAAGGGGGCGACTTTCACACACATACGCATGCACCTCTGTTGTCTCTGATCTTCTGATGTGGAGGAACAGGAAAGGAAGTGCAGTGCGTTATCTGAGACGACGCTATCGAGTTTAACACATGAACACTGCCGTCACATCTCCTCGCTCCCTGTCTCTATTTACACTTCAGCCTCATCAGTGACACAATGAGCGACAGCAAGACGGAGCGACGAGAGAACAAGAACAGAGAGAAAAAAGAGCGAGAGATTTACCTGAGAAGCTTTATCTGAGATGATTTGAATTGGGACATCATTCTTTATTTATTTTGTTGTGAAGAAGGCAGAGAGTACGGTTTACCTGAGGACACCAATCAGTTTAAACATTGAAATTTAAATGCCAGCATGAGGAAAGACAAGAACACACACACACAAATACACACAAAATTCATTCTAATAATTATTTAGCATGCTTTCCAGAAGAAATATCCCCTTTTTTTGCTAGCATAATTATATGAAATAATAAAACCTGTTTAATTATGTATATAATGTAATATGTTTAAACATACATGTAATTATAATCTGATAAATTAAACATTTTCATTTAATTTAATAAAATGTTCTATTCAAAATAAACTTTTATTGCTTAAAAATGTTATCCAGTGTTATTTGTCAAGTAATATTAACTTCTTCTTTTCTTTTTTTTTTATTTTTAAAAATGTTGAGATATTTTTACTTTACACATTAACTAAAAATTTAACTAGTAACACGGGCCTGTAAATTTCATGATGCTGAAAATGCATTGAACATGTGAAAAAGGTATTTTTAAACACATTTCATAAATTGTATAATTTACATGATTTAAGTTAATAAAACATGTTTTTTAATGATTAAAACAGATTATAGAAAAAATATAATACAGAAAATAATATTGTCATACAGAATATGTGCTTTATAAGTTCTAATAAACAGCCAATATTTTAATAATATGCATGCTAAGCAACTAGTTAATAATGATAAAGTGTTACCTTTAATTATATTTAATAATGACAAAATAACATGCATGCTTTCGTGTATGCATTCATTTCAGTTCACATGCACACAATTTCCACCGACATTATTTAAAAACAGAGCTAATGCTATTTTCTATCCCCTGTTCCTCTGTTTTTACATTTTTAGTAAGACATTATTTAGTATGTTTATTAAGCCTTGTGGGAACCGCTGGCTGATCCACACAATGAATGTGATTTTCAGGTCACACACAACCACGCCTGATTAGCTGGCACAGGTGACCTTGACGTGATGTCTCTATACTGAGGTGTTTAGATGAGACACACATCAGCTGCAAGGACTGTGTGTATGTGTGTGTGAGACAGGCATCCCTCCTTCTTAGCAGTGCAATTTATCACTCACCTGGTGGCCAGACACTCTGTCTGGACAGAGGCATCGGTGACATTGGGCATGCACACACGTTTTTGGTTTTTGAGTAATGGGTTAGTCTATTTTTCTAGTCATGTTCAGAGATATGTTCATCTATGTTCAGATGCAACCTCCTGCTTATTTTATTTTCTTTGTAAGTTGTGTGTTTTTTTCGTTTTATTTACATAGCTCAAAAAAATGCTGGATGAAATATGAAGAAACCCAGCGATTGGGTTGTTTTGAACTAGCAGTTGGGTTACTGCCCAGAAGGCATTTAACCCAACTGTTGGTTGAAACAATCCAATCTCTGGGTTTGTCCATGTTTTACCCAATGCTGAGTTGCATTTAACTTAGAATTTTAAATGTTGACAAATCTACCTTCCATTTAAATGTGTAAAACAAATGAATGAATTGAGTCTATTAGTACTAGAATTTTTTATAACTGTTTTTGTGATAACACTTTCAATAAGGTTCATTAGTTAACAACATAAGTAAACATGATTAGTAAGCATTTATTAATCTTAGTTAATGCTAATTTCAGCATTTACTAATGCATTAATAAAATCACAAGTTAATGCACTGTGAGCTAACATGAACTAACAACTGTATTACTTACTGTGTATAACAACTCATTAACTAGCATTAGCAAAGATTAATAAATTAGATTAATAAATACTGTAATAAATTTATTGTTTATTGTTCATTCATGTTAGTTAGTACATTAATGTTAACAAATAAAACCTTATTGTAAAGTGTTACCATTTTCGTATACAGCCTCTTTATACGCTTTCAGAAATAACGGTACAAAAGCTGTTACTGTAGTGGAACCTTTACAAAAGGTGCACTACATGTTTGTACCTAAAGAGTCCATTTTGGTACATAGTAGTACTTAAAGTGTACATATTTGAACCAAATAGGTATAAAAGTGTACCTTTTGAAAAGGTGCTGGCCCAGTGACAGCTTTAGTACCTTTAGCTTGTATTCACATAATCTGTAGGGAAAAACTGTCATTTAACCTAGATTTTGAAATGAATTTAATTTAAAAAGTTGCATGGATGTTTGTTTAAAAGACATTTATATGTATGTTTTTGTACATTTAATATGAAAAATTTAGGCTAAGAATATTGTTTTAGGAAGGGTGAGTCATATCATAATTTTGATAAAATTAAGTGAAAACTACATTTAAATGCCACGTTTTATTTGATTTTAAATTGTTAAATGTTTCTCTTTTAAAACCGAATAGCATCACTGATAAATGTTGTATTTTGTGTGGCTATAGAAAACAAACAGAATTGTCCAGCTCTGTAGATATGCATTTTCCTTTTGGTTATAATTTCAAAAAAATAAGATAAAAATATTGATTTGTCTGCTTCACAGTTCAGTCATCAATACTGTTTATCTGTCTCTCCCTATTCTCTCTCTCTCTCTCTCTCTCTCGTTCCTTTATGAACCCTGGTCTGTAACAGTCTCTCTCTCCTCAGTGAGTGAGTGAGGGGTAATTACTGTTAGATAAATGCCTGTGACCTGTTTTAATTAGATGCCCAGGGGAGTTCTGGATCTGCACCGAGTCCAGACAGTCACAGGAGCTAAAATGACCAGACAAATAGGACACATGTACCACTGAACTCCTCGACAGAGACCTTTAACACCACAGTGTTAAAATAGACCATTTCTACTGCTTCTTTAGCCATGTTGAAATTGTTGTATTTACAGGATGAGCACACATTCACAGCAGTAAAAATGTAGTAACTAGCTGCATATTAACATGCCTGTTATTAACATATAAGCTGTTTATTAGGACTTACAAAGCACAAATTCTACATCCCTAACTCAATACCTATTCAACAGCTACCTTATTAATAAACAGCAAATCAGAAGTTTATTGACGGAAATGTCTTAGTTAATTGTTTGTTAAAAGCGAAAATTAGCCTTAAAATAGTGTGACCAATTGACAGTTAGTAGTACATTTTATTTGTTTATATTTAAGCTGTAAATTTTTTTTCAATATTCACACTACCATTCTATAGGGGTCCGTAAGTTTGTTTGTTTGCTTGTTTCTAAGAAATTATTATCAGTTATTCAGCAATAACATATTAAATTGATCAAAAATTCCAAAAAAGCATTTATAATGTTTCAAGAAGATTTGAAATAAATGTTCTTTTGAACTTTCTATTAATTAAATATAAATTATTATAAATTGTGAAAAACAGAATCACGATTTCCACAAAAATTTATATCAGCACAACTGTTTTCAAAACTGATCATAAAAAAATGTGATATGTAATTACTGAAATACTAATACAATTGAAATATCCACAATATTACTCTTTTTACTGTGTTTTTGTATTAAAAAGTCTTACCAGCCCCAAACTTGAACAGTAGTATTGGATCCATTACACTCTTAAAAATAAAGGTTCTTCACGATGCCATAGAAAAACCTTTTTTGACTAAATGGTTCCATAAAGAACCTTTAAAGAAATAGCTCACCCAAAAATGAAAATTACCCCATATTTTACTCACCCCAAAGCCATGCTAAGTGTATATGACTTTCTTTTTTCGGACAAACACAGTCTGAGTTTTTTAACAATTTATCCTGACTCTTCCAAGCTTGGTGATGCTGGTGGATAGTGCCCATTATTTTGAAGCTCCGTAAATCGGATATATCCACAAATACCGCGTCATAAAACTAACCTATGTGCTTTTGGCAGTATAGGTGCATGCGCGCCCCCGAGGGAGGTTCATAAGAATGCGTCTTGGCTGACATCATATGTCGAGTCAGAGGTCAGCCAAGATGCGCTCTCTGGGATGTGCACACGGCAGTTTGCCGGAAGTCAGGTATTTTGGTTATAATTTGAAAACTAGAAATATTTTTGTTACAAAAACATCTAGGTTACGAATGTAACCCACGTTCCCTGAAGGAGGGAACGGAGACGTTACATATGGGATCTCGCATGAGAGACC
>JAUMHE010000001.1:98641-133021 GCA_032359235.1 Enteromius mattozi | reverse complement strand
AACTGCAAGATGCTATCCTATCAATATGGGCCAACATTTCTAAAGAATGCTTTCAGTACCTTGTTGAATCAATGCCATGTAGAATTAAGGCAGTTCTGAAGGCGAAAGGGGGTCAAACACCGTATTAGTATGGTGTTCCTAATAATCCTTTAGGTGAGTGTATATGTGTGTGTATATATCATATATGACATATATATGTCCATGCCTCTAGGTCTTTGAACCGGTCACGTGACTGAAAACTATGAATTACTTCATAAAGTGGCACATTCTACAAGCTGTCGTTTTGGCCTCAATATTAGTTGATTTTAGACTATTGAGAAAGTTTTGATTCCTAAAACTTACTCAATGGCCTTTTATATAGCAAAAGATCAATGGAATTCTGATTTCTCAGTTCAAGACCCCTTTAAAATAGAAAATGGTTATCTTAAATTGTAATAGTATTTTTCATTTCATTTACATTTTTAATCAAATAAATGCAGCTAAAATTTTCTCAACCTCAAATTTTTGAATGGTGCAAAATTTATTTATAAATCACATATTGACCTAACTTTATTAACTGCAGTTCCTAAGGTGAAAGCTGTGGTGTACTGCACATGCTCAGTATATCCAGAGGAGAATGAAAGACTTGTGAAGAGAGCGCTTGAGAACGCAGACAGCAAAGCAAAAGCTGTGCCCTTCAGGTACACACACATCTCTCTCTCACACACACACACACACACACACACTGTCCAAGCATTAAGTCTTTCCTGTCACACGCCACTAACTGTAAGGATTTAAAGTTGCTGTATCCATGGAAACAGCAGTTAATCCACAGAAAAGCAAGTGGGGGGAAGGATTACGTGAATATTTGAGTTATGAGAAAATGGATAGGAGTTGGATTGAATTTACAACACAAAACGTCTCTCTCTGTGTTTCTCTCAGGTTGGTCAGTGCAGGATGGGATGAAGAGGAAGAGAAGTTTTTCAGAACTCAAGCATCTGACGTCACGAATGGCTGTTTCCTCTGTGTGATGAAAAGAGAGGTGAGAAAGAAGGAACGAGAGAAAATCAAGTGATTAACAGGTTTTATAACATATATAATATAACTTTTACAACCATAATGATTTGCTGTGATTCATATGCTGTTTATATCTAAACAAGCGTGAAGAAGTGTAGAGTTGGTGAGAGGGCTCACACACTCACACACACACACACACCGCTCTCATGCAGAGCTTGATGCATTGCTGTCCTAAATACTGGCAGCGTAGCTCCGGTTCGCACTAAATAATGAACACATGTGTCTGATCACATTAGCATCCACACAAGACCACACACAGCAAGAGAAACAAGGCTGGAGCATCTTTTGTGTGTGTGTGTGTAAGCTTGCATTTGCACTTTTTACTGCATATAGATTACTTTTCACTTTTGTACTACAATGAATATACAAGTCAAACAAAAATTAAATACTATTCAGTTAAAATTAAATATATAAAATTAAATAAAAATTTCCTTCACAATTATTATTACAGGAATCTGTTATTTATCACTGATACTAAAACAACAGCGAAAATAAAATTAAATAAAACAGTGAATAATATTTTTTTATGTCAGTGAGATTATTTTTTTGCAAAGAAATGAACAATGATGAAGCATTAAAATGATTAAAAGTGACAGTATAAACATTACAAATAATTTCAGTTTTAAAAAAATGCTGTTTTTAAACTTTCTATTCATTAAAGAATCGTTAAGAAATGTATCAAGGTTTGCAAAAAATATTCAGCAGCCCATATGTTTTGAAAATTGAATAATATGAAATGTTCATTTATTTAATTCATTGAAAACAAAAGGCAACATGCCTCAACCTGACATAAACTGTTGTCCCAAGAAAGCAGTTTTTAAATTATTAAAATCTTCCTTCATCTTACTGTTGACAGAAGTTGTGTATAATCAGTCAGATCTTACCAGGACTTTTGCAGGTTTGTAAGCAGAATTAATTATATGGTCACTGATATTGTGCTGTCTGTGGCTAGGACTATTGAGATAACACCTTTGACAGCTAGCCCCAGTGTAATATTGCTTTATGCATAAATATGTATGTGTGTGTGTGTGTGTGTGTGTGTGTGTGTTCTCTCTAACAGCAAGACCCAGCAGAGGTAGAAACTGTGCAGGATATTTTAGCACGTGCTGCTGCTAAAGGTTTGTTGGGGGGGCTGCTGCCTCCTGACCCCGTGAACCATGAGAAACCAAAAAAGAGAAAAAAACAAAAAGCATCCAAACCAATTCTTCCTCCTTCCTCCCTCATCGAGCCTTCCTCATCTTTGATGATCAGTCAGAGTCCTCCAGTTGATGGCGTGCTCCCGTATACCATCATCCAGACAGCAGACGATTTAAGTTACACTTCCGGAGTCCTAAATGACAGTTCCACAATCCTAGATCATGCTTTAAGTCAAAAATCTGCAACATCTAGCACTACAAATCCCTCCAGCATTCTAGACCACTCATCCAACAATAAAAATCAGCCTTCTGTTGTGCAGAAGAAGCGACCAAAAGTTCATAAGCCTCAAGCTAAAGTTGCTAAGCAGTCCAAGAGAAAAAAGTCCCGCACTCGTAAAGAACGTCAGAGCAGGTCTCGACCTCCACAAAGGAAACTCCTGCACCTTCGGCCATCTCAACACACAACCATTACCTCCATTAAACCAACTCCACCTCAGAGCAAACCCGCAGCCAACAGAACCCCAGTGTCGCCGCACAGATCCAGACAGTTACACAGCAGGGGGTCTGTTAAACCAAAAAAGGAAATGAGCAAATCAGAAACCTTCAAGCTAAACAGGGAGGAAATCCAGTCAAGAGAGCTTTCTGACCCTCCGTATACAGCAAGCGTTTTACGATGGTCCTACGATGGTCAGGGCTAAGAAAACTACCAAGAACATCGACAAAATAGTCCATGTGACATCAGTGGTTCAACAGTAATTTTATGAAGCTACAAGAATATTCTTGTGAGCAAAAAACCCCCAAAAATTATGACATTTGGGGTCAGAAAGCTCTCGAGTTTCATTAAAAATATCTTTTCTGAAGATGAACAGATGCCTTACAGATGTGAAATGAAGTGAGGGTGAGTGAATTTTTGGGTGAATTAATGTTTAATGTTTTATATGTTGTACTTTGGCAACACTGTGACTGTATCATGCACACTGTTGAATAAATGATTTTATTTGTGATTTGTAACCTGTCTAAGGTCCTAATTTTGTGTGTTGCACTATATGTCAGAATATGAGAAAACAGATTTGCAATAATATGCAAACCATAGAGTGGTGTATTGCTTGAAACCCCATTTCTATTTACATTTCAAATAATATAAAAAAAAAAAAAAATATATATATATATATATATATATATATATATTTATTTATTTATTGAAAGTAATTTAAACAATTCATATATCAATCCTTATAAAATGTACATAATTTTGCAGTTTGCAAAATTCTTTATTTTACCCACTATTTATTAATTCCATATTTTCTTTACTATTTTTTTATGTAAGTATACTTTTTACAGTTCGATATTAAGTCAGCACATTTATTTATTTTCTTTTTTGATGACAAATGTTGGACTACTTCCATCATTTTATCTGCATAAAACACGACCCTTTCTTAAGACCGACTATAAATATTCAGCCTATCTACCTCCATCCAATCAACAACCAGTGGTTAGAACCAAGTGCCTGCACTACATTTTCTGATAATCAGAGGTCAGATAATCTGACCTCACAATACGGAAGAAAATATGTTTTATCATGACTTTAATAATTATGCCACTAAAGCTTTGACTCATATTTTATAAAATATTAATATCCAACCCCATCTCATAAGAAAACTATTTTACAAGTTGGCAATGTGTACAATTAGGCGATTTCTTTAGAAAAATGCTAATAATGAAGATCCACCCCTTAACCTCAGTGAGCCATAGAAGTCCATACAACTTTGCCACAACAATTTTAAATCTTAAAAGTTACATTCATAATTCATTAGGACAATTCTTGCTACTAACAACAGCCTATAAAGTTGTATGAAATCAAACAGCCAGAAACATTTCAATGTATTTTGTGATATGCCATTTATTTTCACAACAGTTTACATTTATATGGTGTACAAATTAGTGTAGAGCAGAGAAAGCCAACGTTTTCACAAAAACGTGTGTTTGAGTGTATTTCACCAGTAGTGTTAATTCTTAGCTTGTTAATCCTCGTGATGATATTTCCTCTGATAAACGCTGATCAGAGTGATTCACCATGCAGGAACACTAGAGTCAAACACACTATTCTTGGCTAACAAGAGAATGATGATTCTATGCTGAATTATTGTACTGGACTACACTACCCATAAGCCTCCTCCGTTTCTGGTTTTGCAAGTAGCAGCTGACTTTGCCACCGAATTCATTTTGAAACATAAAATGTGATTAACGTTGAAACCCCTCGCCCAAAAAGGAGGGAATCAAAAAATAATCCAAAAGAAAACAGTAAGTTGTATAAGACGCAAAATCACAGAGTGAAAGTCACATGGACAAAAAAATGAACCAACATGCAATTCTTCAAAACTGCAAAAAAGGTTAACAAGAGGGGGAAGCGAAGGAGTGCAGTACATAGGCAGATTGATTTGTGTCAGGTCATTTTAACACTCTGATTATCTGCAGGGTGAAAGCGGAGGCCTTGTGTCTTTAAGATACAGTATGTAATGGTTATAGTAGAGCTAGCTTAACATCTACATACTGCCCAAACAAATACACTCTAATTTTGGTCTTTGTGAAAAATCTGATTTTAATCGTTCTGGTTAAACTGACTTTTTGGAACAAAAACATACCCTAAATGACCAAATGTATGTGTAATCCAATATAATTGATTGATCTAATGTACTGGTTGCTACTGAAAATACTTTTGTCCATATAGTGCATTCTGAAGCTTTACCTACATCTAATGTTGGTTTGGGCAGAATGTAAAGATCCTACAAAGCCTTTCAAAATGTTATGTTATCATGGCAGTCAGCGTCTGAGATAAACAGCTCTCCAGAGTAACTGTACAGTGATTTAAATTGACATTTGTTTGATTTGTTGTTCAATACAGGGTAAAGAATGTCGAAGCTTACATCACAATGAAACCAGTATATACCGATATAAAATAGAATAAATAAAATAAAAAATATCATTTCTGTTCAGTACAGTTTTTCTTCTTAAATTGTCCCAGGACATGCAAGGCAATGTGTCTTTTTTTTCTCTCTCTTTCAAATCTTCTTCAGAGCTAAAAGAATGCATAGATAGACACTTACAGTTCACATCTCCTCCTCTAGAGCTAGCTCTCCTAAAAAGGACCACAAAATAAATTCATATTCACAATCTCTACCATCTTTCACTCGTCTTCTTTTCTTTGTTTTGTCAGTTGGTTTATCTACAACACATATATGATTTTTTTTTACAGTATGGCCAGAATAAACGGGATCACGAGACATGCCAAGGCAAGTATGACCAAAACAAACAAAACATGACAAAATAAAAGTATCTGAAATTCAAAAAATAAAGCCTTATGATATGATGTTTGCTATATATAGATATTATATGTACACACATAAGTGACTCGTCAAAACCCTTGTGAAAGAAAGGGTAAGTCTAGGAGTACAGCAAGACCATGTAGGTACGTGCGGGGAAAAAAAAATGTTTGTGAAGCGCAACCAGGACATGTAGAGCCACTAATGGCATCCAAACACCAGGAATGGATGCCAGAACTGAAATAGCTCTGGATTTTTTCACTAACTTGGATCAGTTGCAGATAGTTCCTATTAGTCAGGTATTTTTTGACATTCAGTCACTGGAGAGCCTCTCGAGAAAGTAAGCACTACGCTGGGGTTCAAAGCAGAATTGACACGACTGAACTGTTTGACTCTAGGCAAAGTTGCCGCCTCCTGTATTTTGCTCCATGAGTAACTCAGTTTTCTTCCACGACATTCTCTCTTTCAAAGAAAAAAAAAAAGGCAATTTCACTTTGGAAATATAAAAAGCACATTCATACTTTACATCTACACACTAAACTGAACAGGTAATGTCCTTCCACCTGTGTTAATGCACAGCAATTCTATGGGAAGTCTGATTCATCAATGTTTTGTTTCATACTTTTCCAAGCCTCCTCAACAACTTCTGGTGAAGATGAACGTGTCAGCAGAGCTTCTTGAAGAAAACAAAATCATCTGGTGAAAACTGACGATGTATTGCAACGTTAATGATGTGTCGCTCAGCTGAAAGAGTTGGGATTTCCATCTTCCTACTTGGAAAAGTGCACTTGAATTCCAACTTTGTGCAGTGCCATTGTTTTCTCCACAATTTGGTAGCTAGAAGACTTCATTGTTGACACTGAACAATGCTAATGTAATGTAGTGTTGTTGTTTTGTTGCCAAAAGGAGCAGTCACATTTACCAATGTTTCGATAGGAATCCATTTCATTGGTAATTTCACTTGAGGGCAAATGATTTCTCAGTTATTCATGCAAATTAACTGCGCCAACCAATAGAAATGTACTTGGTTTGGAAGCAACTTGATGTGCTTCATACATCGCTGCGCTGCTGCCAATTAACAACGGACCAAAAATTTGCATCATCTTTTGAGCACTGAACATAGTCATCCAACTTTAAATGGAACACGGTGCAAGTTCCTTTCATTCTTGTCTTGTTTTCATCAGGATAGTAAAGAATGCAACAAAAATAGCTTTTATGACATCCGTTAGCAGATGAAGCAGCATCAAGCTCCTTTACACACACATACGGTCATGCGACAGCAATGAACTGTGACAATATGAAGAAGCTTGGTCGAGTGAAGCAGCCATATTACACAAACATTCTTCGAATGATCTGTTTAGAGCAGGCTTCGTCCAGATAGGGTGGTGTTATAGATGGGCAAAGCCTGTTGGTTACAGTCATGCTGGAGACGCGTGGCTTCCCATGCAGATATACGCATGACTGACATTTGGGAGACGGAAGAGAGAGGCTATTGGATTAGGTGTGTGTTCGTGAGTGTGCGAGTAAAGGGTGTATTTTCTTGGCATGAGCTCCTTTGATAATTACTTGTTTCAGAATTTTTCATCCTCGAGTTTTGCTCCATCTCCATCGCGTGACTGGACAGATATGTACAGGACATTCTGATAGCTATTGGCATGCAGAGCGTGACGGTGAGAGTGATGCTTGTGTGTCAGATCACTGGGGGAGCTCAGTGACTGGTCTCTTCTGTTTGAGCGTGTCGATGAGGGAAAGAACTCCACGTTTGACGCTGGTGGAGACGCGGCGGGTGACTGAATCAGCAGGGGGTGCTTGTGAGCAGGCTTTCTGTGATGGAGGGCGTGCCACCAGACACTTCTGATACCTCAACTGCAGAGACAAAGAAGAAAATAAGAAAAAGTGAGTGGGTGAATTCGTGTGTTGAATTTCATGTAAACGGCTTGTTTGGATAAGATCTGGTTATCAGATATACTTTATGAAATAACAAAACTTTCAGTAGAATGGGTTAGGCTTAGGTTGGGTTGTTGTTTGAACGCCACCAAATCTTGACTGATGGATGGATGATAAATTAGACATTTAAATATGCTTTTAAATATATTTTTGTTTTACTACATTTTCTTACATTTATATATATATATTAATACTGTTATTAATATATATGAAAATATAGGGCAGGCAATAAATAGTAACATTTTTAATGTTTTTTAAAGACTAAGTCTGCATTTATTTGAGTAATATTAAGAAATCTGACTAAATTTAAAGTAACTGTTTTCTAATTTTAATATATTTTAAAATGTAATTTATTCCTGCGATGGCAGAGTTGAATTTTCAGCATCATTAACAGTTTTCCAAATAATTCTAACACGCTGATTTGGTGTTCAAGAAACATTTCTTACAATTGATACATTTTTCATTTATCTGAAATAAGAAATCTGATGTATATGAACATTATATGTTACATCAGTCTTTACTGTAACTTTTAGTCAATTTAATGTATCAAAATTTTTTTTTTTTTAAATCTTACTGACCGCATACTATATATATATAGTAGACTGACATAGACATATAATTATTTTTGCAGCTATATAGCCCAGCTCTGGTCATGACATTGATTTTTTTTTTCTTTTTTATTAAGCTATAGTATATATTTTTTATTAGGCTCATTTATTTTTGATATGGTGTTGAGCCGTTAGAACTCACCATGCATGCTGCCTGAACAGCCTCTGACACGCTGCCAGCATTAGGATCACACCAAAACACATGACACTCAAAGTGCTGGTTCCCAGAGTCCATGATGAATGCGAATGAATGCACATCTTTCCCAACTCCCATAAATGACAGGAAACGCACGCGACACTCCACTAGAACCTCCTCTTCCTCCTAATATAGGTTATGACACCAAAAATTGTACATGAGTAAACTCTTTTCAACAGCTATGTTAACATAAAAAGTTGCATTTTAGTAAATGCACAGCTATTAAGATGTTTTGCAGTTTAACAAGTAAAAGAATGTGTAATTGCCTTTTCTTTCATGACTGTGACTGTTGCATCGGCTACATTCAGCTTCACAGGGACCCAGTCATCTCGAACTGATGATGTTACCAAACTGTCTATTGCACCGTTGAGAATGTCCATGCCTAAAAAACAAAAACATCTGACCTTGTAATTGTATGTACAGTTCCCCTTGCATTTATCTGGATTTCAACATAAAATAGGGAGATTAACAGTGTGCAGATCTTCTTTCCATTTTTGATCTTGCACCTTGCCAAGACATTGTGGATGCGCGTACCTTCATCCTTCTTTTATATTTCAACATAAAATAGATATAAAAGTTCAAATGATTTAGGCACAACAATAGACTAATGCAATCTGTTAAAGATAAACATTGCTTTCAGCAACACACTGCTACAAAATGTAGTGTCAAAAACTATCAGGAGTCAGGAGTCATCTAAGCTGGAGTACAATCAATGAGACAAGGTCAAAGTCACCCTGTCCTATAAAACAACAATCACAAAGTTTGCTAGTCACAAGATGATTTTGTCTGATTTGAACCATCCAACAAAAGACATCTCAGAACACTTAAGATGATGAATTGTTGTCTGGAAAGGGTTACAAAAGCATGATCTGAAGAAAGGATGCACACCAGAAATCTCAAAAATATCACTGAACTCTGTATTGTAAAGACGAACAGCTCCAATATTGCCAAAAATGGCTTTGTAATCTTACTTAGTATTTTTGTCTTGTTTCTAGTCAAAATATCTAAATCAAGATACTTTTACTAGATAAGCAAAATGACTTAAAATATTCAGTCATGTTTCCAGGGGACAAAACAAATAATTAAGTGCATTTTGCTTAAAACAAGTAAAAAAATCCCTTGGAACCAAGACTAAATATCGTAAGCCATCTTGCTTATCTAGTAAAAGTATCTTGATTTAAGATTTAAGATAATGTGACTAGAAACAAGACAAAAATACTAAGAAATAACGATTCCACCCTGCACTGTGAATGTTACACTGCTTTTAATAAACAATGGAAAAACATTTGTTTGTTCAAGCAGATTGTGTTCGTCTTTAAGATCCGTTATAACCAATTCATTCAGAAATGCAGTAATAAGTGTAAAACCAGATTAGTATGCATTAAATGCGAACAAAAGTAGTGTGAGAAAAAAAGAGCATTAAACATTTTTTTGCTCACCTATAGGTCTGGCAACCGGCATCATGCCAACGTATAACACCTGGAATTTCTGCACCAGTTCAGTCTTTGGTGTGGGGAACTCTGCTAAGGGTAACACACAACATACACATTAACACACACACAAACCTATTATTCAACAGAGAAGAAACACATAAGCATACTGTGTTACCTTGTAACGGGACGTCGAGCCCAGCATGTGTTCTGTCCTGTAGGGATCCTCCAGCCATAGCTTTGGCATTCTTGCGCTCTGCCATGATCTATTACACAGAAATCGAACTCATTAAACTCGCTGCCCTAAATCAGCAGCCTAAACAGAATGTGAACCCTATTTCTTCCTCCTCAGCTGTGCCCCAATCCGCGTGCACAGACTTGAGACTGTTGGTGGTTTTCTCTGCAATCTAATACAATTTTTGTGTTACACTGTTTTGAATGGGTCATTGAGGATCATTTAGTGTTGGATGTTGTTTGTATAGCACTTAGTTCTCACCCTAGAGCAGATTTCGTGCAGACTTGTCGCGATGGCTTTGGCAGGGGTGTCACAGCGGAACACATGACATTTTAATATCCGGGTGTCCTTATCTCGCGCTACATATGCAAAATCCCTGTTTGCACACAGTTAAAATGAAACAAGATTAAATCTTATGTAAACAGCTGTTTAAAGTCTAAATGAAACACATTTTACAACCCATTTAATTCTGTCTTACATTTCCAATAAGCATACCGTACTAGAAAAATGCAGGACTTTCAAATTTACAGACCAGAATGGAACCATGTCAAGATATTATATTTTTATTTTTCAAAAAAGATTTTATTATTATTATTATTTACAATAAATTAAACTAATTAAATTAAGTCCACCTTGATTGAAAGGAATTGCTTTAATAAAAATCAACATTAACCATCAATACAGTGCAGATGAACAGACACTTGGTTACAAACAAAAAGACTAGCGAAAGTGATTTTGTGCGTATTTGTGGATGTGCTAAGAACTGCCCTCAAACACATTGATAGATGATGTGCCCTTTAGTTTTAACAGATACAATCAATATAAAACAATCAGTTACTAAAAGAAACACACCCCCATTTCAAACAAACAAAAAATGCTGTAAAATATAACCATGGACAAAATGCACACACCTCACCTACTATATGCAGGTGCACGTGGCTGTCTGATGAATGATTGTCCCTAAACTTACACCTCCAGCTGTATTACACTCATTCTTTAACATTTCCGCTAAAAATAAACTATTATGAACACAATGACCTGCAAGAGATAACATCCAAGCAGAATACAAGTAACAATAGGGTGAATCAATTTACCTCTCTCTTGAGTCCCGGAAAGCAGTCAAGTAAAAGATAAAAATACATGATGAGAAAATACACACAATAAAGCCCATTAATGAAACACAAGGAAAAGCAATTTCTGCATAAATCACTCGCAAATCCTTTTTAACATAAAACTATCACACTATTAAATGCAACAACGTGAGTATAATAAAGGAGTGACATGTTCTCATTGTATTTCATAAATGGGTTCCAATGTGTACAGATATTTCAGAACAAGTGCATTACAAATAGGGCATAAAAATGGCTATGGCATATCTTAACTGCTGGAACTTGCTGTGAAAATTCTCCTTTCATGAAAAGATTCATTTTTTAAAAGCTTTGATTTTTTCCAAACCCCTGTTTTATGTATGAAGAGAAAATAAGAGAGAAGAGAGAGGAAAACGAGGCCAGCAGGTGTGACGAGAATTCAGACATTTATCACAATGTATGTGACACCTCAAAACATGATGTGATCAGTGTGCAGCCCGTAAAAAACATGAATATGTAACAGTGTGATAATTAGAGATTTAACAGACTGAGAGAGAAAGTGAATAGAACCAGGTGAACTCAGTTCACTCAATAATGTCCATAACGAACACCAAGCTGGCAAACCTGTTTAAAATGGGCAGTTTTACAAAACCTCGGCAGGATTCAGCTGAAAAATGTGCTGGAGGGTCAAGGAGAAACTACAAGGAGGTATGAGGAACAACACAAATGGACCGAGAACAGAGCCCTGAGGTTCCCCTGAGGAATTTGAAAAAAGGCTTGTGTTCTAGTTTGCGTAGATGTGTGGGATGGTATCAGAGGGAAGGCCTGATCTGAGGGAACACGCAAGGAAGTTGCAGTCTCTTTCAAATGTAACCCATTTAGTGACGTGAACATCTTGCCGTGACCTATTTTAATAACTGAACAAGCAGTACTCCACAATACTATCCTCACCACAGCAAATAACAACACATACAGTTCATCCATAATTCTAAAATACTTAAATCTCCTCCCCCTCATTCACACCATCTGGAGAAATTCCACCCACTCCACCTTCTACAACAGTCCTACTAATTCATCCTTTCTCACTCCAGTAAATAGTTCAACTGAAGACTACTTAAGAACAAATGTCATACTGTAATAAAAAATGGCTTACATTTATTCATGGCTACTGTAAAGTTAGGTGACCTACAGAGTAATAATAAAAAATACTGGACATAAAAAGAGAAAAATACTCACATCTATTAAGTAATGTGTTTTTCCTGCTATAGCATTATGCCGTACCCCTCTTCTACAGATTTTCACCTCCTCGTCTCATCCTCTGCTCTGTTAAAAACATGCAGCTCACCTCTCTACGCTCAATCTCTCTCTTTTTTTTACCCCCTTCTCATTTTCGCTCTCTCTCCTTCCATCCAATCCCAACGTTCCCTCTACCCTCCCCCTCCCGTTTCGCTTGTCGCTACGGTAACCTCCTCCAGGGTCCGGGGAAGAAAATGTTACTGATGAGCTTAGTGGAGTATTAGCATAGGAGGACACAATGATGCGTGTGAACGTACACATACTTACACATGCAGACTACACAATAAATTCAAAAAAGCCCAGCCTAAAGCATAACTCCTGTTGAGAGAACATATAAACAGTGCCACCTGCTGGTCAGAAAGTGGTTACACTGCTTACACTCAGTGAGGCAAAACTGTGATTCAGCATCCCTGATGAAGTATGCAGCATTCCACCCCTGCATCATTCACACACACTCACACACATACCAGTCAGCTCTTCAGGGACTAAAGCAGGAAAAGTAAAGCTCTTCAGTGTGTGTGAGATTCATATGAAACATTTGGATGACCTCAGAAACATTCTACAGTCATACACATACGGGCAGGCCCTATAACACTAGATTAAACTTTTATTAGCACTTGTCTCTCAATCATCAATCTTTTATTTCTGTCCTCCTTTCACTGGGGTGACTTCCTCAATCCAGAATCATTATAAAGTGACCTTTAGCGTGAAGAATCTGAAGGAGTGTCTCGATATCAGAATACATTATCACAGACACATTAAGTGAAATTCTTGCAGAGTGTTATAGATAATAAGCGCATGGGGAAAGTCACAGGTGCACAGATGCTGACGTTTGCAGGTCTAAAATCTCTAATTAAAATGAAATGCGAGGAAATCACAGCACACATGCTACATGCAATATGCTAAACTGAATAGTCACAATATATTTCTCATGGTTTTACTAATGATATAAAATTAGGAAATATCAGTGAACAAAGCAAATTGTAAGTTTCAACCATTTTCTTTTACCGTTATCACTCAAAAATGTTTGTGAAAGTCTCCACTTGCCATAATTTGCATATTCATAATTTAACAAAAAATATTTAGTAAATATATAAGAAATATTGCTATTAAATACTGATAATTATAACAATATAAGCTTATATTGGCAATTGTTACATATCATTATTTCTTCCTAATGATTAGCTATTTAATGGAAAAACTGTGAGGGAAACTGTTACTCGATTAAATTCTTGAATTTTGTACATTTAACTTGTCGCATTTAACATTTTGAAAATACTTGGCAACACTGGCTGGAAAAAGTACACTTTTATACACCCTTAAAAATTATAAATATTGCGACATATCAAATATTGGCTGAAAATACTAAGATATAAATTCTTATTATTTGATACATAGCATTTCCCTGTAGATTGTAAAAAGGATTGTAATGTTTCAATATACATCCATTCAATATCGTTTGTAGGTCAGTTCTCTTTATCTGATTTAACTAGGAACAAACTGCTTATTCAAAAAGATTGCAAAGCTTTAAGCTAACATTCAGTGGGTCACAGAGATTAAACATTATTAGTGTAGGTAGATGACCAGCCAGCCGAACAGGATCAGTAAAGTAGAAAATTAGCTTCTCGTAAATAAGACCCTGATGATGTTTGTGGCAGCTGAGAGCTTTTAACTGATATAAAATCCTTTTTTGCCCCATCTGTGCAGTTTCCAAGAGAATTTTAGAAACACCTCTCATTTTCATAAACAAAGAGTGAGCTATTAATCATTCAGTTTTGTTCGGTTTATCTCTGTCATTTGTTAAACATTTCATAAACCCTTCATCATTTAACACGTTCTCCTTAACTAACCCATAAAAGCACAAACTGCCATGACAACCAGCGCTTACCTTCCATTATCGCGGCCGACGCCCCACACGCGGATGCTTGCGATTGGCTGAGAGTGTAGAACACTACGATCCATCGGGTCAACCAGATTCAGCATGTTATTCTCCAGAATGAGGTACATATCCTTCCCCTGAACACACAAGTACAATGTAGGAAGATAAGAGTTTAGTTTTAAAGCCTAGTGAGCTTTCTTACAGTCCAATGCCTACACAGGCAGCTGCCTTCTTAGGAATATATAAATAACCTTGATTAATAATGATCTATATGTTTTGGTATCGAATAGGGGTGTAACGGAACATGTATCCTGTACCCAGAATTTTCATGACGGGTCTTTCGGTTCGGTATGCATGTGAACCGGACAAATAAAATGTTGGTTTAAAAACTGCAAAACCCAATTGGTTTTAAATATTGTTACTTTTGATAAGAAACAAACCCTCATATTTCAAATTGTGGCAGTTTTTTCAAGAAATTCAAACAAAAAATTCAGTTTGGACGCTCTTTGATGTGGTGCAACAGATTGCTGTGTAAACGCCTCAGTTTAAACGGCTGCTCGAGGTGCCATCATATCTACCATTGAGTCTTTACTACTACTGAAATAAACATAAATGAACATCTCATGCCTCATGTAATCGCTCACTCAGTCTTTCAACCACGTAAAGACATCCATAAAACAGCTTGTAAACAAAATGTCATGTGGCATTTAATGTACCTCAGGCAAGACATTAGTGTGCACAGTTTGTTAGTTCAGTAGAAAAATAAAGTCTAGAGAAGAGCATTTCTTAAAATATTAAACTATATTCTCATTATATTTTACTTTAACTGTTAGTGATTAATTATTTAATACATGTTATGAAACAAGTTATCTTAATCATTGTGTAAATGATTATATTTCAACAACAACAAAGTTAATTAAAAAACTGCATTATGTGCAATTTACATGTTTGCGTTCAATTTATTTAAATTATTATCTTTAAAAATAAATAGTCATTGAATTTATGTTTGGGCTCTGCTGTTAATTGTAACCTTAAGTAAAAGTGCTCCCTCTGGTTTAGAGCACAAGCTGAGGTAGATTTTTATCCATAAGAACATTTTAATTACAATTGAATTTATTTAAAATAAAGAGCAATTTGTTTGTTCAGTAAACTTATGTTAACTTAACTTATTTAAACTTATCAGTAAAATTATGTTTAGCTTTTGTCCCCCTGCTGTACCAAAACCATACTGAACGGTGACATTAAAACCGAGGAATGTACCGAACTGTCATGATTGTTCACCGTTAAACCCTAGTATCGAATGGTATATAAGTATATTGTAATCCATTACATAAATACAGGACAATTCAAACAGAGCATACAGTAGCTTCGTTAAAAGGCGATTCCCTAAATACATGGTTAAAACAGACATATTTTTACAAATTTTTTTATCCATGCTTTTTGGTACAAAATGAAATATTGAAAGTATTTCAAGTATGTCATTTCAAACAAAACATATCTAGCTTGACTACTGATTCAAGGTGAGAAGTATATTGTTAGTTTTTCAAAAAAGACAGGACACAGAAATTTTGGGTAAAATTGCAAATTTGATTTTCAGTATTAAAATATATTTATAACTAATGTTTCTTTTCACAGAATTTTTCCATGAAGGATAAATGCAATGCTGCATTAGGATTTGATCAAAATAAAAGCATCTAAGAAGCCTTCTGAAACCAGTCAGAAGTGCACCTAAGATGCCTTAAAATATAGCTCACACAGGCAGCTCAGAATTTGGAATTAATGTCACAGGCTACTATAAGGTCTAAGGATGCTTGCGCTTGTATATGTGTTTAAAGTAATGAATAAATGATCAGACCAGAAAATAAAAGGCAGGAGGAGAACAGAGGCTTTCATCCTGTGTCCTGTCACAACAGATTAAACTCTCTATCTTCCTCTTCTGTTCACTTGCTTTTTTTCTGCATGACATTTTCATCTTGTTGTTTTATCCTTTCTGCTCTCTTTTATGTTTTATCCTTCTGTTTCTACCTTCCCTCTTTTCAAGGTAATACAAGACATAGAAACTGTATGTATATTTTTAAATGAATATGTGCCTTGCAGAAGAGATCGATTTAGACTAGTTGGTTGACCAGCAGAACCATGTAATACTGGTCAGTCAGCATGGGATCTTGTAAATCTTGTTAGTTTGTGCGTACGTGTGTGTGAGTATGTATGTGAGAGAGAGAAAGCCTCACCTCTCCCCAGATGCCAACAGTGTCTCGTATGTCATTCTTGCAGTAAGACAGTTGACGGATGCAGTTGTTAACAGCTACACTGCTTTTACCCGGGGCCAAGTCCTCTTCAGCCATCTCTACCCAGCCGAGAGAGCGCACAGCAAAACACTGTAATAAAAACATCACAATTCCACTGATTAAGCACAAACACTGTGACAAATAACTACAGAGCAACCGCTACACACTTTATGCAAATGAAGAGCACAGCACATATAAGACTTAAGACATAACAATAACAGTTTTCACAAGAACAAGCCCAGTAATACAGTATCGTGTTTATTTAGTACGTATATTCTATTATGCCTCGTATCCAAAATCCTCCTACTCCTCTAAAGCAGTAGTGACTAATTTGAGGAAACACCTTTTAAAATTTTCACATGGCTCTTCTAAGAATAGCTGCAGCTAAAATGAGTGAGAAAGAGTGCGTTCATACACATACATGATTATTTACACACACAACCTCTTAAAACAGGGTGCTGAGATCAAAAGAGAAGAGCCCTTTTACTGGAAGATCTTTTCTTTCATCTTCCACTCGTTTCCCTCCTCCTTTCTCATCTGTATCTCACTCCCAGCACTCCAAGAGTAAAATCATCCGCCATTCAGTCTCTCTTTTTTTCTGACAATCTGTGATGAGGCACCTCCATTATGACAGTGTTTGTGTGTGAGAGAGATTAATAACGGGCAGAATGTTGTCATGCTCTTTCAGTTTGATTTTAACTGCTGCTGAAAGAACAAATCCTCAAGAGGAAGAGTGTGAAACAAGCAGGGGTTAAAGAAAGAAAGAAAGAGAGAGAGAGAGAGAGAGAGAGAGCATGACTTAAGGGGAAGTATATATTTAATGGCAGATTAATTTCTTTCTGATAACACACAAATTGAGCTTTAGTTGGTCCACCCAATTAAACAAGAGACATAAATCTACACGTACATATCAAGTTTCAGAACTAGTTATTTCAGTGTTAAAAATTTTTAATACTTTGGTCAGGTGATATACATTATAGTCTAACTTCAATATTAAACACACAAGTGACATTAAGGTATTTATAATGTTACCTAATTAATTATATTTCAAAATAAATGCAGTTTTTTCAAACTTTCTATTCATCAAATAATGCAAAAATTAAACAGTTTTCTTCCAAAACAAAAATTGAGCAGAATAAATGATTTCAACACTGATTAAATAATAAAAACTGTTCTTGAGCATGAAATCAGCATATTAGACTGATCTTCTGAAAGATTGTGAGACACTGAAGACTGGAGTGATGACTCTTGAAAATTCAGTTTTGGCATCACAGAAATAAAGATTTTTTAAGCTATTTTAAACTGTAACAATACTTCACAATGTTACTATTTTTATTGTCATTTTGATCTAATAAAGACCTTGGTGAGCATAAGAGATGTCTTTCAAAAACATCACAAAACTTGCATAACTTTTAAATGGTAGTGTATTTGACACACTGTGTAATCAGATATTTGAAGTGTTAAATACACATTGCGGATCACCTCTGTCTTTTGGAGCAGCTGTACAACTAGAAGACCTTCTTTGACCATTTTATAGCTTGGCTGCCATGGCCAACATGTCGAAGAACAACACGTTTCACATTTTGTGTTTTGTGGCACAATTGCATGTGACTACTTATTTATAAGCCATATTTGGGCAGTACTTGTTTCTCTTGAGGATGTCTGAATAAATAAATTTACATAGCACCTCTTGTGAATTTGGATGGGTTTTTTTTTACGTGGGCGGTGGGAGAAAAAACTAAATTCTGGATTTGGACGGCATTAAAATTGCAGACTAACCCCTGTAAATGTTGAAAATTTCAACATTCACCGTGAGAAACAATTACCACCAAACAGAGCTTTCGTTTTTTGACAAAAAGGGTTATGTTTAGCATTTTATGTTAACATAAGGGTTCCGTATTGCTCCATTAAGGTTATGTCTCACTCTTAGATAAAAACATATAAAAATATTAACTACAAATTTGTTTTTCCATTGTATTCTTTACCCAAAGCATGTGCACTTATTCGAGCAGCCAGCAGATGGCAATGTACATCTAGAGATAAATCGGATGCTGGAAACAGCATTCCACCAATATACAAACCTTACATTTATCAAGCCTTTTTTCCCAGAAGAAAAAGCTAACAAAACTAGGGGACAAAACCAACTGCTTGTTAAAATCATTAGTTACCTCTAAACAGGAAGCAAAATATTCATTTTTCCCCACACCGTAAAGCAAATGGAATGTCCTATTGGAAGTGTCTATCTGTTTCCACCGAGGTAAAAGATGTTACAGCAGTTACAACAAATGTATTTAGTAGACGTTTATATGTATTTCGTGGGATTCATGTTTGTCTCTTACAACACCAAATGCTAAGCCACATAATGTTGCAGTTCCCAAACAAACACCAGCCAAATGGTGTGCAACTCCATTATACCATATAGTATATATAATCCAATATATATTTGCTCCAGAGCTTGATGATTGTTTATTTGGATCCTGCATTCAAGACTAAAATAAGTTCGCTGCAGAGTTGTTATCTTTGAATAGCTGCAGTATGTGTGGCCTCACCTTGGCTTCAGGGTCACTGTTAATGCTGCTGGAATCTTCCTCTTCCACGGGAGCAGGGTTTCTAAACACAGACACACACACACAGTCAGATGAGGTATATACATTTTCATCTCACATTACTGTCATTTTTTTCTCTCTTTCATGTATTTGTATTTATTTGCTTTCACACACCGTAGTTTGAGGGAGGCGTAGCGGAGAGTTGCACCTTCGAACTCTTTCAGACTGGGGTCAGGGTTTACTGTGGCTGCCTGTAGATCCTGAAGCAGAGAAAAAGCTTAAACATGAGCACACAAATTTTAAATGGTAGTGTTTTTAACCCACAAATAAACAGCATGGAGCCAGTGTGTTAAGAGCAGAGATCACGCCAAACAAAACAGGAAAGCACAGTTCCTGCGATGAGTGATTAAACAAACTGAAATGAAAATGATTAACCAGTTTTAAAACAGATAGTGTTTGAACCCTGTGCTTTTTATAAAAGGGATGGATTAAGAGAATGAAAAGAAATGAAGAGTGATCAAGAGCTTTCCTGCAATAACCAACATGCATAATTAAATGCATAATTAAATAAAGTGTAAGAATTAGATTTTTAAAAAATGTTTTTTTCTTATCTGCAAAAACCTCAGTAAAGTTTGTTGTATATATCCACGCATATGTAAAACAAGATCAAATTCCATTACAAGCACAAACTGCAAAATGTATTAAGTTTTGTTTGTTTGTTTTTGAATTTCTTTGAAGTTTGAATCTGGCAAAAGTGTAAGAAAAATAAATTTAGTTTAGATAAATTTAGATAAATGATTTTTGCAGTGCAGACAGACAAAATGGCACAAAAGCCATGCTGAGAAGAAAGGTTAAAGGTCAAAAGGTAAGGAAGGTATGAAGCAGCACAGAATCTCAGAACACAATTACGGCAGTAGAACATCTACAGGTAGAGCACCCTTTCTTCGAATTTTTTTAAAAAACTAATGCATGACGCTTTTGCGAATATGGGCTCAATATTTATCAGCAAGTGGGCAAAAATTTACAGTAGTTTCCTGAGACATTCTACTGTGTATTTGTCTCTGCAGTTCAATAAAAAACTGCCTGAGATACTAACCTTCCAGATCTCACTATCAATCTTTCCCACAGCAAAATCACTCCATGGCTGTTTCTGCACCATTATTCACACACACAAACGGGAAGGACAAGGTTGAGGGATCAAGGGTAGGATGGTGGAGAGAGACAAGACCAGGGTTGTTAGATCACTCGGCAAGCCTGTGTGTGTGTGTGTGTACAGTATATGGCTGTTCAGTGTCTGGTTGTGATCTGATTAGATGCAGTATGGAGGTTGATATCTGACTCTGAGTTGCAAGAATCAAAAGATAGCACAAACTATTTTTCCACTACATTCTGAGATTAAACAAACAGTGTTATTGTTACCTTGTCTTCTTCCCGATGGCGTGCTTCAGGGTGTCTTTCCTTCCCTGGCATTATCTGTAGGGATGAGGACCGAGGCTACACACAAACACATAGATAGTTTTAGCTCTATTATGTGTGGCAATTTCAACAAAATATATGTATTGTCACATTTGACAATACAATATACAATACAGTTCAAAGGTCAGTCACCAAAATGTTAAAATCATTTTTTAAAGAATTTAAAACTTTTATTTTGCAAGGATGCTTTAAATTCAGCAAATCTTACAGTAAAGACATTAATGATGTTAATTTCAAATAAATGCTGTTCTGTTCGTCAATCTGAAGAAATACTGAATATATGTAATAGTAGATATAAAAATGTTAACTTGGAAATTTTAAATGTACTAATATTGTTTTGTATTATAATACTGTTTTGCTGTATTTTTGGTCAAATAAATGCAGCCTTAATGAGCACAAGACTTTTTTTCTGAGTTTTTTTTTAAATCATACTGACCCTCAAATGTCTGAATGGTATTTTCACAATATTCCAATAAAATTAGCTAGAAATTCACTAACAAAATGGTTTATATTTTACCAGACAGTGACAAAAAGTACTTCTCAACTGACTTTCTCTTTTTTTGTTGACGCAAACCAAACACAAAAATAAGTCATGTTAAAGATTTGATTTTGATTAGAGCAGTCAACTGAAAAGAACAGACAAAACAAAATCTGGCAAGATGCATTTTTTCTTTTGTTCAGTTATTCAGTAGCACGTAGCCATTTTGAAACAAACAAAAACCATGTGACGTTCTGTCAACCTTGCTTCATTTTATGCAGCAGCAAAAAGCATAGACTCTGAAATTAAAGCCCACTTTCAAGGACAGGAGTAATTTAAATAAAAAAAAGAGCTAGACTGTTAAGACGCGTGTTTGTTCAGTTTAATTTATCTGATAAGTTCTTTCATACATCTGATTTGAAAAAATAGGGCTGATAAAATTTGCCATTCACAAGCCACTGTGTCTGGTGGGCGAAAACATATATATACCAGCCTGGTTGTAGGTCATAGCAACCTGTAACTATATTAAGCATTTACCCAGTTCCATTTAATCCATGACAACTGAAGTATTGTCACATCTGTGATGGCATTTCCTTAAATTTTCTAGCTTTTATGAACAGTTTGTGAAGTTTGTGTCTTATGCATTTATTCTCCACAACCAAACTGTACTCATTGTGAAAGCTAAACTCCCAGAGAATGGCAGGATATGGCCATAAAGTATTGTCCATACTGTAAAATGGGAGATTGATGAAAAGACTTACAAAATAGCAGCTGTTGACAAATCCACAGGAAGGAACATTGCCGTCAGAGGATGAGGAAGAGTTTGAGGACAGGATAGGGGTAGGGTCCAGACATGAAGAAGACGGGATGGGGGCGGGGTCACACGAGCTGTCAGAAGTGGTGCTGCCTGAACGACTCGAAGCTCCGAAAAATATGTCGGCGTGAGACATTGACTAAACGACAACAAAGAAGTACAGAGAAAATGATTGGTCAATGTGGATAAATCAACTGCTAATTTCTTTTATGCTTACTTTGCGTAACAAAGGGTTACCTCGTGATCTGGAGTGGGTGAGGGAGAAAGGGAGCCCAGGGAGTGTTTGCGGCTGGCATGGCTGGGTCCACTTGGCACCGGATGGCATGGGGCAGGTCTCTCCCACTGTGTGGTGCCCGTTGGAATGTGCCAGTAATAAATACCAGCCATGTCTGTCATCATCTTCCATCCTGGAGGCAAATCAGGGTCTGTCTGAAATGACTGCTCCCCCCAGATATCTGTAAACACAAATGCACAAGGTCAACACACCCGTCAAAAAAAGATATCCAAGACTCCTACGAGTGGGTGTTATAAACTAAAACCTTGTATGATGGCATTATTAAAGACATTAATAAAGTTTTTTTTATGGATAGGTTTTTTCCCCTCAAAATATCTATATATCACAATATAGATAATTATTGTAATTTTTTTTTGCCCACAATAATCATGTAGTAAAATCTGATATTGTGACAGCCCTAGTCCATGGCATTCCAGACAAAGAGTATGTGAGCGCTACTGACTGAACATGTGGCAATCGAATAAATTAAATACTTTATAAATAAAACTTCTTTTTTTTCCTTCCAATACATGGATGTTTGGCAAAGCAAATAATTAAAACTGCCGAAGTCTAGATAAGGAGTCACTATGGGATATGATGGCTCTGTAATATATTGGGTTTTTTGTTTTTTTTTTTTTAAATCTGTCTCTCTCACATGAACTTGCTACTGTTCTGTCTGTCCTCACTCAGCAGCTGGGAATGTATGTTTCATTTTTCAGATGCTAGTAAGAGCATTATTCACACAATGCAATCTGAATGAGGAAAGCCACACACATACACAGTAAACCACTGCAGTCTGTTACTCACACATATGCTGAACAGATTCAAACCAGGAAACACGTCCTCACCAAAACCATGAAGCCGTGACATTCAGTGTGTGTGTGTTTAAAACAACTCTACAGAGATTCTCCAAGGGCTTTCTGTCAATCTATACGACACTTCCACAAAATTAATATAGCTAATGACTTTTCACTTCACTTTTCACACTAACAGTTGAAAAAAAATTATAATTAACACTGTGTAATAAACAACTAGGATAAAAAAAGAGGTTAAAGAGGTTGTTGTACTGTCGATTTTTAGGCTTTCCTACTGATTTACTTTATATCCCCGACTGCACAGTATTCAAAATCAGTCTGTCAAACGAGACAGGCGTCCAAATACTCACTATATACAGGTGTACTGCATCAGCTAAGATCCTCAACTATACAGAAACTGGACACTTTGTATTCCATTACGTCACAGTAACTATTCAATTCAAAAAGTTATTAAAAACAATGCGGGACTTGGTTGACTTGTTGAAGGTTACACAGGTCAAAGGACAATGCCTACATGTTGGATGTACTGGGAATCACTCTGGGTAGCTCCACCCATAATGACATTTCAGTAGGTCAAATCGCGCTCCACATAGCACAAATATTGGCTGTGAATTCACTTTAATTGCAACATAAAAGTAACTTGGGGCTAGAAGCTTGTCTGGATAATACACAGTAATCTGTCAATCAAAAGGATTTGCGTAAAAAGAAAACATTCAAATTTTTATATTTTATTTAAAAAGATGCAGTCAGATTTACTTCTGTTTATTACATTTTTGCAAGTAAAATCAGCTCATTTCAGTAGGAATCACATGTCGATTTTGACCAAGACAGCTGCTTGGTTTGAAACTGACTTTTGTGTGAGCTTTGCTTCATACATAACTACATTATTGGCAACAATCTTCATTGACACGTTGTATGAATCCACTAAAAATGTGTAAAATTGAATAATCTCTATAAACACCAAATTATATGAGCAGGTAACAAGTGTTATTTCAGTATCTCTGAGATATTTAAGTAAGTAAAGCAATAAGTAATATTTAAATAATTTCACCCATTTCCTTTTTAGTCATTTGTGAGTTTCATTTTTATTTTTATACATTTTTATTTCAGTTTTAGTTCATTTTAGTAGTAATAGTGTAAATAACATGTTCAGGAAGAAAGCATGAGTTGAGTAGCCTCCCTGTCGCTTTAAGGCATGACTCGCTTCAGTGAGACTTAACAATTAGCCAACAGAACTGACTAACTGAGTGAAACAGCTATTAGCCAGCACTAGTCATGTACAGCAGATCTAATCTCCCAGCATGCAAAGTGAACACAAGTTCTTATTAGAGACGTCCCCTGCACCCAAGTTCTCTTTCAGTAAGACAATGAGGCACTGCAGTACAGGAACTGTAGTGTTCTTTAATACTGGGTATCATGCTGAGGTGCATTATGGGACTTGTAGTCCCTAATATATAAGTGGGTCACCACAGCTGCCTGAAAACCTCATTACAGCTCAATGAAACCTTATACAGATTCAAATAGAGACAACAGTTAGGTTAATGTTTAATAGCGGTCTGGATTTTTCAGCTATTTATTTCCTAGCTAGACAGTGTGCTAGCATATAGTAACTATCCTAAGCCTAGATATAAACATTCGACCCACTTTCGATAATGTCTCTCTCGTTCTGCAGGCTATAAAGCATGTGGCGGGCAGAGGGGGAGGGGAGGACAGCTGTAAAATTCACGCACACACCCGGACCGAAGTCCATGAACATATGCACAAACTTTAGTATTCAGCACACAGCTCGTGACACCCTTCACTGCATCCTCCCTCCTTCCTTATCTCTCTTCTCCGCCTGCATTTATGAGCATGCACACACAACGGAGACGCGTAGCTACATGCGCAGCACTGACTCACAGCAGACACACAGACACACCGACGCGCAGTACCTACCCTCGTAATTCACTATAACAATGGCCAACATGTAGTCTTTACCCAGCATCATGACTGAGCAGCCGCAAGCAGAGAGGAAGATGACATGAGAAGAGAGAGGAAAGCAGAGGCAGAGCCGGAGAGGGACAGAGGGGGCGAGCGACTGATGGAGAAAGGGAGAGGGAGAGAGACGGGGTGGGTGAGCATGCGAGAGCAACAGACTCTGTTTATGTGCTGTTTATTTTTTATCCAAATCTTGCAGGAAGAGAGATATCAGCTTCCTGTCCATCCAGGACACCCGATTGGTCACGCGGCCGCACAAAGCCACCTCCCTCGCCGAACACTCGGTCACCCCGGCAACCCTGAGATCATTTTTCCTGCAGTGTCACCTAACGCGTGGTCACATGATCTTGGTATGACAAGATACAAAAATGGTGGGAGAAGGAAGGATGTGCAAGAGTTAGTGTGCTGCGGTGATGCCAGATAACATTTGGGTGTAAAACCAGTTCGTAGCTGTCCATTACCCAACATGCTGGCCGAACGGACCTGCCACACACCTGTGAGGTTTTCCTGTCTGGTGTGAGAGATTTCGACAGACACTGTGTCAATGGTTGACTGGTTTGAGTGACAGTCCGGGGGCAGAGAGGAGATTTGTTACCACAGAAATAGCCATTTTGACTCACCACAAGAAACTCTGCAACATTTATCCTTGGCATAAACCTCATGGGTTGCAAGGGACCCCCCCCCCCCACACACACAAAATAAAAATTATTTAAGCACCCCTGTGTCATTCCAAACTTGTATCATTTGACCTCTGTGGAACATAAAAGGAGATATTATGAAAAATGTTGATGCTGCTCTTTTCCATACATTTACATGCAGTTATAACAACAACAGCAGAATGGTCAAGCTATAGTCTTCTTCTAACCATACATATTGTGCAATGGTAATCATGCTTCACTTCAGCCACTGGTTACAATTAGCTACAGCTGCATTATCTAGGTCTGTTAATCCATTTCGACGACTGAAATCAGACACTTGCCAGTCAAACTAAAAAAAAGTAGTCCACATGACTACTGCATCCAAATATGGCTACTTCAATTGAAGAGTATAGTAAGAATAGAAAGAAAAGAATAGTAAGATCAAATTTATAGTACTCATAAAACAGGTGAGATGTTCTACTTCCCTGCTGAAAAAAAATCAGCTAAAACCAGCTTAGGCTGGATGGCTGGATTTAGCTGGTTTAAGCTGGAAATATCTGGTTTTAGCTGGTCTCCCAGCCTGGCCAGGTTGGTTTTAGCTGGTCGTTCCAGCTGGTCTCCCAGCTTAAACAAGATAAGACCAGCTAAGACCAAAAATGTGGCCAAAACCCCTCTAAAGGCCAATTCACACCACACAGACAAACGCCAACAGACTCCAACAGACTAGTTGGCTCAAGTTGGCTGTTGTCTTTAGAATCTTATGAAAAATAAGAATCATGTTCACACCGCACCAACAGACACTGACCAACTGTCACTGACTGGGAAAAAAATGGATGATCCTATATTCACAATCCAAATTTTACTCTTATTAATGTATTTGTGTGTCATTATTTACATGAAATGATGGTGAATTAAACAAAAGGGGCTGTTGGTGAAGCCGTGGTTGTTGTTTTTTAAATGAAAACAAACTCTAACCAACTCCAACCAACATCTGACAGGGGTACCACACTGATCCAGACTCCAACGAGTCTGTTGGCATTTGTCTATGCGGTGTGAATTGGCCTTAAAACCAGCTTGCTGCCCACCTTAAACCAGCTAAGACCAGACTGGTCTCCCTCTGGGATAACAAAGATCCCACGAGGCCACAGAAGACGGCAACATGGTGGATTTAGTACATCCAGATTTCAGAACCATTACACACATTTATACTATATAGAACATAGTAATGGTCACAATGAACTGCCTAGTCAGAGAGTATGCGATTTCAGATGCGGCTTTAGTTTTGTTTTAGGAACTGACCAATTTAAAAGGATAGTTCCCCCAAAAAACAAAATTCTATTGTAATTTATTTACTCATGTCATTCCAAACCCTTCTTTATCTTTACATGTCAATAAAAGCCTAAATGAAATCTGTTATATAAAATTATCATGTCTCAAAGACTTGAAACAAACCACTTGATTCATGTGGATTATATTTGCAATGGCTTCATGAACTTTTCGATGCTTTAAAGTTCTGATGGAATGGTTTTTCAATATCTTAATTTAAGTTTTAAACTGTCCACTTTAATTATATGGAAAAGAGCAGAGTAAGCATTCTGTTCAACTTCTTCTTTCTCTGCTCAACTTATTTTGTGGTTCACATCATACAGGTTTAGAAAAACATTAGAGAGAGTAAAGATAACAAAATGTAAACTTTCGGCTGAAAGCTACCTTAGAAAAATGAGAGTTAGAGGGTACACACAGTAAACATGCTTTTAACAAGCTTTGCTCCACAGCCTCAATCCAGACACACACTGTGCTGCCTTTACCTAGATCACACTTCAGTGAAGTGAAAAGTCCAAACACACAAACACCTCTCTGCCAACGCACTTCACTCAAACTGAAACCCACACATACCACATGAGTGCACCATATCCACTACACTGGGCCAAAACATACACACACAAAACCACACTGAGGAGACCAACAAGCATCGTAACACTTTGAATGTGTACTACTGACCGCTCTCTTCTGGTGAGCCCAGTGATGCACTGTCCTGTGACAACGTGGTCCAGCTGGACTCTTCATCACTGTGTGGAAGGTTCTGGATGCGGTTTAGTGCCCGGTCTGTCTTGGCTCCCGTCCGTGGTCTGTCCTTTTTCGTCTCTGGTGAGGAAGAAGAAGATGAAGAGCCGACAGACAGTAGGGGCGTGTCCTCAGGGCTGTGCAGTTTACTTGGAGACGAGGGACAGGGATTCTTCTCTTTCTCCAGCAGAGGCTTAGTGACATCATCATCCTGCGCATCAGACAGTTCATACGACAGCTCATCCAGACATGACTCCAGGTAACTCTTGGTCTTAAGGTGCTCGGGTGGCTTCCTGTCTGAAACAATCTCCGTTTTCTCAGACAGAATGAGCAGGTCATCACAATTCTCCACAAGATCCTCCTCATTAGTGTCATCATCAATTAACTCGTTTACTTCCTCATCATCGTTGTTCGGGTCAAAGTCACTGTGAACGTCATCGGCGTTGGACTCGCTGTCGAGGCTTAGTTCCTCAACATTCCTCAGCTCATCGTCGATGTTGAGCTCTGATTCGCCAGCTGTGTTTCCATCTTCGTCTTCTTCGGTGGTGTTCTTGTTGTGGTCCTGTCGCTTAGCAGCTTTACGCATCTGATTTGCACCATTTTTGGCCAGTTTAGGGTTGGCAGTTGTTGCTGAAGATGACGAAGGGGGTGTCACGCCTTCGCCCAGTCCCATCGCACTCTGAATGCTTGTGAGCGCATACTTCTTCCTGCACTTTGGGGGCGTGGCCTGGCCCTGTGTGATGACATCACCACTAAGCAGTTGATTGTGTGAGGAACGCAGGCTGAGGGAAGTGGGCGGGGTTGCAGAGGGCCCGTTGCAATTGGCTACGTCCACAGAGGGGGATGGGTTACGTGGTGAGGGCACGCAGACTGACATCATGGCTAAAGTTAGAAAAAGTGAAAAAATAGTTAAAAACACACATAAAAAGTGCATTAAACAATACAAGAGAAAATGTAAAAAATGTTACAAGCATTTTTTTTAAATCAATGGCAATATTTCTAATATATTCTTTATTTTTTTATTTATTATTATTTAATTGATCAAATTTTGGTCAAATTTAAAGCCCTTCTTTATGTCTAGTGGTTGATTGACAGATGAGTAAGTGGCTTGTCGCTGTTGGTTAGGACACGTCAGGACAGATTCAATGTAGACAGGGTCAAAGAAACCAACTGAAGCAATGTGAATGAACATCGACATGTGTATCACCCAGATTTTTCTTTGATTATACATGAAGAAATATAAAAATATGACAATACTGCGGACAGATCGACACTGGGACTGAATCAGTTATGACGTTCATGAAAAGCTTATTTGTCTTTGCTCAAGCAGCTCTGCAGACTGTGCTGCTTCTGTGCTACCAAACTGAATTACCACATTTAAAATCAACTTAATCTGACGGGAATTGAAAGCGATTATAGCTGATTTAAAACCCAGTGCTTCATACTATGATGTGATTGGGTGGAAAATTAAATCAGGTTCATGCCAAAAGATGAGCTGATTTTTGCTAACACTCAAAGAGAACTACATGCACTAGGAAAGAGGATGCATCCAATCACACAATAATCCAACATATTACATGAAGACAGATGGATACAAACTGGGCTCCAGACTGTGACTAAAAAAACACAAATTTGAGATTTTATTTTAAAATCTAGTCACCATTGGCAACAGTAAAGAACACTTTATATGCCTCCATATTAATTCAATCAATTACCATATTGTGATGAGTCAGGCATCATACTCATCCAGTGAATCATTTAGAGCTGTTTCTGAATCCACAGCTGATTTCCTTACAGAACTGCAAGACATTTTTCTGTTGTGTCTAATTTAAAATTTACTGAACTTGGAATGTGTATTTTATGTTTGTCAGACATCATATTAGTCCGTTTACTGACTTGTTAATGTAATAAAATGCAATTAAAGATACATATTTACAACAGAAATTCACTGAAATAATAAAATAACGCAGGCTCTTTTCATTTGTTAAGATTAGTTAACATTAACTTATCACAAACAATACTTTTGCAGCATTTATTAATCTTAGTTAAAGTTCAACTTATATGATAAACATTAGTTAATGCACTGTAAACTACCATAAACATTTTATTAACGAACACATATTGCTCATTGTTAGTCCATGTTGATACATTATTGTTAACAAATCAGACCTCATTGTAATAAGTTACAAAAATAATAAATGGAATTCTAAAAATATTTAAATATACTACTGAATATTATGGGTAATTGTCTAGTATTCATATCCTGACAAAGAGAGCTATCTGACCTTGTACAGGTTTTCTCTTTGAGCTGGAGACACTGCCAATGTAAATCTGCACCAAAAAAAAAAATACAATTACCTTCTTTCATCAACTACAAACATATACACATTAATGCAAATACTATGAATTCATACTATGCATACAATAGCAATTAAGTGCTGTAACCATGTATTTACTCATCAATTGCAAACGTATAGCATACATTTCAGTAAATTTTCAGTATCATTTCTGTATAACAGCAAAGGTTAATACAAACATGTTCCATTCGAGCAGGCAGTCATACTCACCAGGGAGATGAGGATTGTGGGTATTTCCACAGAGCCTCCTGGGCCATGGTGTAGAATCAGCGCATCATCAGAGTTTTGGCCAATCAGCACCAGCTGTGTATATCACCATGGAAGCATCCAAGAAATCTATTCTGAACACAATAAAAAATGATGATTAGAAAGCAGATAGCATATGGACATTTTTACTTAATGCATTTTCACTCAGCTAAGGTCAGTGATGTGTGAGTGTGTGTATCTTCCGGGACATCTCCTGCTGTGCGTGTATACAGCATGGGGTGGAAATATGCATCTGGAGCACAATGATAAAAATAACTGTCAGGGTGGAGGCACAAACAGAAACACACAATCAATCTCAAGAGGAATCACCTAACTGGGTAGTAAATGAGAACGAAATGATTTTTCACTGCATGGATCAAAGGGCATACATGTCTAAATATTAAAACATAACTAGGGCTATGTCATATGTCAAGTAATAACACTTTTTTTGGCCATTAAATTTCCTAAAAAGTTAGACTAGCTTCATAAGCATTACTTACAGTTATATGAGTGAAAAGTCTTGAGCAATTCTCATTTAAATATCACTAAAAATAAGTACAAAATAAATAAATAAATCATGTAATTATTTAAAATAAAAAATAGATTTCCATTAATCAATTTAAACCTTGCATATAATATAGGTTCAATAGAATTTTACTATTTTTTCATTTTGTAAAAATCTGTGAAAAATTGTGAAGAATTTTTGTTTGAAATTAAAGTTTATTCTAACTGAAAAAGTGACTTCAGAGTAATTTCAGAGCAAAGACATGAATATTAAAAATCTTTATAAATAGGCTGAAAATATTAAGATATTCTGTACAACCTAGCTGTTAAAAATGACAAAAGGCTTTGTTTTAGTACAGGAGAAAAAAGAGAGAGAGAGAGATATTTTGATGTATCTTATTTAATTCAGTTTGGCATTTTGTATCATGCATAACCTAGACCAGAAAACAAACAGAAGTAGAGCAGTTCAGTGTGTGTGTGTGTGTATGAGAGTGAGAGCGTGGTGAGCTTTAATTAGAGATGTCTGACTAGTGGCTAACCTTGCTGAGATACCTCTTTCAGAATCGTGCATTGCTCTCTCACTTGGGAAGTTGCCACACTTATGACCCTAAAGAAAGGGTGTGTGTGTGTGCATGTTTGTGTGGTTTATGAGGGCACAAATTTGTTTAATGACATGGGAATGACAAAGGTATTACAATATGAGGGGGATTTATGAGTATAAAACCATTATGCCTATGGAGAGTCCCCATAAATCACAAAAAAAAAACGTGTGTGTGTGTGTGAGTACATGAATTGAATCTGACCACACCAATTGACCCTCCGCTAAGCTCTGCAATTCTTGGTTACTGTTGCCCGCTGTAGGCATGCTTTACAAAACTACCCAAAAGAATGAAGAGGAGATTTCCGTGAACAGTGTGGTTTTCAATAAAATGTGCTCATAAAGCATTTGGTCTGGAATGAAGTGTGAAATTGCAAAGTCATTTTTTATCTGCTCAATTTTTTTTACCACATTAGATCACATAGAAATGTTACTAAACACTTATCACAGTCAAACGAAAAAGAGGTCTCATTAGTATGTGCTTAGAGGGTTAGTTCACACAAAAATGAAAATCCTGTTATTATTTATTCAGCCTAACCCATAAGACTTTTAATATTCTTTCATTATTTTTGTCTATCCACTTAAACTCCACACAATCAAAACTTTCATACATCAAACAGTGCAAAAGGTACACTGTAAAAAATAATGTATATGAATTGACCAGTTTAAAATATTTCTGATGAAACATGGTTGCTTGTTATAGGATGAACAGATGTCATTTAGACAATTAGTCAAAAACATTAATCAACACACATAATCAGCTTTTACAATGTTTTTTTTTTTTTGTACTTTTTGATGCATGACAGGTTTGGTTGAAATGGATGGAAAAAGTGATGAGAGAATATTAAAAATAGCCTTATTTCCAAAGACTAATGCAAGAGTTTTTGGTTTGGAAGGACATGGGGTTTAGTTAATGATAATAGAATTTTTATTTTTGGGTGAACTAACCAAAACTGCTTTACAAATAATAACATATTTAATTTCCATTTCATTCTGAAGCTATGGAATGGCTTTAGAAGACTTAGAACACAGCATATGAGTCACAGTGAATACTTTTATAGTGCCTTTATAGTATTTTTGTCTTTTTAGAGGTCAGCAGTATAAATCACCACCACTGTCCGTACATAAAAGAACAGTTGTTGTATCCTGCTTAACATTTCGTTTTCTGCTGGAGAATAAAATAATGATATAAGGCAGATGGTGACAACAATTTTCATTTTGTGTCAACTAATTTTTTCAGAACAATAATGTAATTCACATTCTATAAAATAAAACCTTTTAAAGCTCTATTGTTTGGAAAATTGTTCCCGCTATTGTTCCCTGGAATGTGCGTTACGAAATATTATTGCAGCAACTGACACTTCAGAGAGGACAGAATCCATCCACAGAGAGCTGCAGCCAGATTACACACACTAAACAACACTTCTGCAGCTCAGTTCTTTTCCACTCCAAACTTCACTTGAAGAAATGAATTCTGCAGCACTAAGAAGACAGAGTGTGCCATCTGGATACAACAGCTATAATCATAACACACCCTCAAATCCACTGGAGTCTTTACGAGGAGCAAAAAAACAGGAATGTGAGGGAAAACTGAAGAATTCTTGGCATGTCATTTTCAGAAGGCTTTAATTACCCATCTGAGAAAAACACATCCCACTCTTTTTTCATACACATACACACAAACATACCTGTATCTGCACAGGTAGAGGTGCTTGTCACATTCAGATGAGGTTCCTTCCTGCAGAGCAAAGAAACAGACAGTTAGTTTGTGAATGAACAACTTTAAGTCAATAGTAATAATAATACCAGACAGAAATACCAAAGAAAACATCAAGAACCATTTCCATAACTAAATACACAACGGAGACACTGACTGACAGTTCTAGCAGCTGAAAAAAAATGTTAAACAAACCACACAGAACAGAAGTAAATATGACCTGCTGAATAATCCTACTGAGCAAATCAGAAACAGAGGGCATACATCCCACTGAGGGCGAGAGAAAGCGAGAAAGATGCTTGTGCTCACAAACACGCAGACTGCTTAGATTAAAGGACACGTATAGTCGGAGTTAACTGCTCCTTATAACTGCACATCTCTCTGCCCATGCCATAAAAGTGCATCCAATCATGTATCATGGAAAAAACGCACATAAACAAGCACACACATACACAGATGAATGCTGGGAAAGAGGCAAGTCATGATCATATTTCAGAACACACAAGGCCTGATATCAAAGACTTGCTTTCCAGCACATTGCACTGTGAAAACAGCTGCCAAATGACACAGATGAAAAGAAAGAGAAAAAGAAAGAGAGATAGTGAGAACGAGTGCAAAAGGGAACAGAGAGAAAAATAAGAAAGGGAAAACCCGCTCATTATGGGTTTCCATCAACATCTGTATAAACAATCCATGTGCATTGAAGCTTTGAGACGCACTTATTAGTTGAACCCAGTTTGTGCTTCTTTTAACAATATATTTACTATGATTTATCTTTTTCCTCTTTATTTTATTAAAATTAAGATTTCAAATAGGTTTTAAACCTTACTACAATAAGAACCTAAACATGAATCTAGAATCATACAGCCAACAAAAGAATAAATATGGAGAGGGTTTTTTTAACATGCCTTACGAGAAAAGGAAAATTACAAACTAGATCTCTTTAATATGCCAACTGCCTCTTCTAGACAGCAATGAGATTCAATGGAGAACAAATGGGGACTTTTGTTTAAGTCTTCTGCTGCTTAGAGAAGAAGACTCCAGTAATCCCCAAATGTGAGATTCGGAAGAGGTTTCAACAATGTTACAATTATTTACAAATAATTTGTAACATAATTTGAATAAATTCTAACTTCTGCAAAGAAATATTTTGAGATTTCAGTGTCATATTTAAAATATTTAGTTTTGATTGCTTCTATTGTCCTCATTTGTAAGTTGTTCTGCTACATTACTAAACATAAGGGTAAATACAAACATTTCTCATCAAAGTCTGCCAAATCCAAATTATAGGAGATATAATTTCCAAAAGCTGGCACCCACTGCCAAGAGTGTGCAAAGCAGTAATCAGAGCAAAGGGTGGCTATTTTGAAGAAACTAGAATATAAAAGATGTTTTCA
>JAUMHE010000001.1:77259-98541 GCA_032359235.1 Enteromius mattozi | reverse complement strand
TCCTTTCCAGTAACAACATTGAAAGCTCAGCCAAAATAAAGCAATAGTTGGTCAAAGCTGTACAGGGAAAGGCTGAATATATATAATTTATGTTAATTTTTTTAAATGTTTAATTGTGATTTTTTTTCTTTACATTACATTATTTTACATTTCATATCTTTAAATGTAAAGCAAAGAATATTATGTCTTATTTAACTGCTATTTTACTGCTGTTTGATAACCTATTGTTCAGCGATAAATCTTTAAAATAAAAAAAGTTCAAATATAGATTGCCAACTTCATTCAGTTCTTGTGATAACGTAATCCTAAATGAACACTTCAACAGGCTGAAGCTCAATGCCTGAAGTGAAAATGCTTTCCTGGCACACATTAAAATACATTTCTGGAGATAAAACTGATCATTTTTGGGGTGAAGCAAGTGAAAATATTGGAAGGGCAAATAAAAATCGGAAGAAAAAGATCCAATACAAAAGCAATGTGAAAACCGAATTTTTCAGGCTTTGAGTATAAACATGACGGCAGCTGTTGCATCATATGAAGGAATGTTCCCGGATTAACACAAGCTATGCTATACAGCATCTGTGCCAACAGAAAATAATTTGCCCCTTTGTTTGTAAAATGGGCAAAAGTAATGTTTACACTAATGCATTTATGAAAGGAAGTTGGCAGAGCTTAGCTTGTTTTGAATCTGGACAATTCTGACTAATCTTTTGTTACAAAATATTACCAGGTCTTCATTTTGAAAGTCTAAAAAAAGCCAGAAAGATCTTGAACATGGAAATAGTGATTTATAATAAGATTTGGCAATAGTCAGCAGCACTGCCAAAATCAATTCAGTAGAGAGTCTGCATCACAGGTGGGGATTTGAAGCAGTTATATAGCACTAAATGTATAATTTAAATGCTTCTGCAAATACTCTTCAATGTATAGGAATTGTGCACCAAGAAATGAAACATTAAATAGTATCTAAATTGTAAAATGGCTCATACTGCCATTACTAACCTATGAGGTTCTTCTGTCTTGTCAGTTACTACATGACAATTTCAGGCTTCATCACATAACAAAAATGCTAGCTATACCCTAAATATATAATTCTTTACCCTACAATAATGTCTGACTACCACCAGTCTAAATATCCTGTGACAACAAGCACATATACACCCAAACAAAATCATGTTTCTGCATAGGCTGGCAATCCGTGCACCAGATAATATGGTATGGCTCTGTGCTAAAAGTTGGCCATAATATAACCCATGATAAATGTTAAAACAAATATTGCATCATACAACAACGAGCACTGGCTCTGAAAAATAGACTTTATGACCACAACAGCCTTCAGCAAAACATTCCAGAAGGCTATCATTCCCAAAGCAGTGACCTTATCCCAACCAGAGAGCACAAGGAAATCTGATTCCTTAACTAGGATATATTTTCACTTTACCCGACTGAACCGAGCTGCTGTTGCACAACAGAGAGGCACGAAGTGAAGGGATAAAAGTCAAGTTTAGAAGATCAAAAAAGACAAGAGCCACTGAAAAAGACTTCCTCCATTATGCATATATGCATAGTATGTGTTCACAGTTTTTATGAATACAATATGATTCAAAGTTTAATACCAGCACTCAGTATCTGCAACTTAGATTATCTAAAATATGGCACAAAGTAGCAGTTCTTATATTCTTTTATAGCTTTGTATGGGACAATGACTGTGGGGTCCAAAAGTCTGAGACTACCAACCAGAAACATACCAAATAACTGAGATAATACTGTAGGCTACAGTAAATCAGGGATTTTCACATTACAGTCCTCTTGCAGTTGACCACCTTCCTAAAATTCAATGACATCTATATATTGTTATGTAGACTGTGGGAATTTTTTTTTAAGTGTGATATAAAGACAATATGTTGTTTCCAAAATTAAATAACTGGCTTTAATGTTGTGAAGGTTCTAAAGCCAATCTGGAGAATACTTATCCTGTATTTTTTCTATCCACTATTAGAGATAATGTATGTATAGATCTTCAACATAAAATATATTTAGTTTTTATTTCCTACAAGTAATTAAATACTTGTTAATAGGCTATTTTTTTGAATCTCATGATTTCTGACAAGTCTTTCAAAAGCTGCAAGAAACAAAGCAGAAAGAAATACATTTGGAAAATATATTGAAATAATTAGGCTTTAAATTTCATTTAACATTTAATTAAAAACTTATTTTTAAAAAGTATTTACTCTAAAATAATTTTCTCTTTTCATGTTCATAAAAGAATCTGAATTGAAATGTCTTTTTTCTAATCAAAATGATGCTGTCCTGACAACCTTATTTTTTATAAATGGGCTATAGGTCATGCCAGGGCTAGTAATTTTGTCATAATCTTTTTAGCTTCACGTCATTCCAAACACAACTTTCATCCATCTTACATAAATATATTTTTATTATTCTCTCATCTTTTTTGAATAACATTGAAAGTCTATTTAACCACTGATAATGATTTAGGTTTTTATTCACACATAAACATTGACCTTATTGTTTCTTGTACTTAAAGCATGCATGTTCATCAGTATTTATGTGTGAATAAAAACTAAAAACTTTAGAAAAATATATTGCTATAAATTGCTCAATTCATATTCTATATGACTGTTATAAAGCCTTTATTACTTTCTGAAACTTGAAAATGCCAAAACCCATACGGCTTTGTAAAGTAAATAATGAAAGAATTTTTATTTTAGGGTGAACTGTCCCTTTAAATTAGAAAGCTAGCCTACGACATTTACTGTTCTATATATTATTAACGTTTTACTAGTATTCTTTTATACAGTTTTATATCAAATTGTTAATATTTATTCATGCCTATCGCTAGAGCTTATAAACAGTGCAGAAATGAGAGGAAAGTCAATCCCGTAAAGCAATCACACCCCACATCTCTTGTGTATTACAGTGGAAGGCCCAGGGATGCAACTCAGTGGAAATGACCATGTACAGTTTACAAACACACTTACAAGATCATAAACAAACAGGACAAATACTGACAACCACCACTACAATTTCATCTGGCAATAACATTGCTTTTCAGAAATGCAGCGACCAGCTTTGAAGTAACAATTCCCAAAAGCTGCTCTCAATGTTGCATATGCCTTCTACATTTCAGCCCATGATTTATAGGACAGCTAGTGATTGCAAACGCCTTACTGTAAAAGATTCCTCTAGTATAACTGGCTATTGTAGATCTGTAGGATATTGTAGGAGCGGAGAATGTAAAAAGGGTCTTATGGAGAACATGTCTGCTCTTGGAGCTGCCTGTGCCTGCCGCAGAACGGGCGTCGTGAAACAGGACTGGAGTCTCGCCACTGCGACGCGACGCGCACTTCCAGCACACACAGGCCTATGCGCTCATCATAACGATTCTTGCAAACACACATTGTTGTGCTATAACTTATACAAACAAGCGCGTTTGCCTCAGCCCTGTATGAGAGACTATCGATTCCATCTGCTTTGACTTTTTCATTGGCCTGGCCTTGAACGGGGGGCCGGAGCCTGCCATAGATCTGCGAAGCGAGGCGCGTAAAAATAACCGTGGCGAAATGAACGTCCCAAATGGCGCTTATGAAATACCGCACATCCTAATGTTTAAGTGACATTTATTGTAAAACTAGGATCAACAGCGAAGTACAAAGTGAGCGGATAAGTCAAGCGAAATTTAGAGGGAGGGCTGCGACCCCCGTTACACCGTTCCATCGCAACTGACACGAACTGGATGTAACAGCGGTAAATACGCGTCAAACCCGCTACTATGTATCAAGCGATAACGTGTTTGTTACTGTAGCAAAGCTCTAGAGGTCGCATAATGTAACAATCATATTCGAAGCGGTTAGTTACAAGCCCATCTGCCGAGGCGTCTATCCGCCTTCTGCTGTCGCTGTTTGGGCGAAGCACGTCTACAACTTCATATTTCCAACCTTTCAAACTCATTACTAACACAAGTGGCAAACGGCAGGAATTGAATGTTCTCGAATCATGAATCAGCTGCTTAAGTCCAGGTTAAATATTTTGACATAGCACATCACTCACCTCAGATGTCAGCACCCTCTCCCGTTCTCCTCCTTTTTTCTGCTTTACCTCTCTCGTCTACTCTCCTCTAGCGATGTCCGATTCTCGAACGAGTCGTTCATTCGAGTCGGATCTTTTGAATGAATTGGCCGATTCGCGAGGCGCTTCTGAATGATTCGTTCACGAAAAATCGGTCCGGGGCGGTTTTTGAGTCAACAGTTCATTAAACCGAGAACCTCCAGCTGGGAATTCAGCCAGGGGAAAGGAGCATTTCATTAAAACACCCAAAAACTGTGATAAGTGATGAAAATTAATTTTACTCTTGTTTAATGTAAATGTAAATTCTATGTAGCTTCAAGTCTAAAAGTGTTTTTATGAGCTGGTAAATGACTGACGGACACAAAAAAGACAATAACAAATTCTTAGAGGGTTATATGAAATTATGAAATGAACAGAAGCACAATATTATTAGTTCTTTGAATAATTCAAATATACACTAATGCATTTCTTTACAGGTTGCTGTCATTAAACTTTGCAAGTTTATATTTTACTGGAAGCAATTTAGCCTATTATTGCACACGTATAGCAACAAAAATTTGTAGTGCAGAAATGTCAGGTACAAGGCGCTGATGTAAAAGGAAAACGAAAAGAATTGCTTTTAAGCGGCTCGTACAAATTGTTTGAAAGAACCGATTCGCAGAAATGATTCGGACTTCCCATCACTACTCTCCTCCCTTCCAGATGTCGAGCGCAGGCTTCCAATCCGAGTCTCCCCGGAAGACAGCGCACCAATCGGCCAGCGGACCACAGGAAACACATTCCCGGAGGGAAGAGAGAGCGTGACGGAAAGTTTGGAGGGAGAGAACCAATTTAAGAGAAGAATAAACTGAAGCAAATGTACCGCTGAAAACAGAAGCTGTCAGAAAAAATAACTCAAATCTGATAATAAATAGTATGTCAACATGCACTCAGAATTTGTTTTCTTTTTGAAAGAGTGTAACAGTGCAAATGTATATTTGTGTGTACTTAGTAAACTGCATTTAAATAAAGATCATATGAAGGTAATAGGATCTTTGTTTAAATTGAGTCTAACTAATTAATGAATGGATTTCAGAAAAGATCCCAAAACATTACTTTAATGAGTTCAGGAGCTAGCAGCTGTCCAGTGTCTAGACTGCTACATTATACTGTTACATCATCTTCATTGAGAGAAGGCGGCACAGGAGGAGAACGAGAAGCTTGTAGCTATTCGTGTTAAACAAGATAGCCATTAACCATCTGTGCTCATAAATGTCTTTGACTGTGCCTGTGTGGGATAGGGGGAGGGTGCAGACATTTGGTGTGAACTCTGACCCAACAGACTGCAGCAGGCAGTTCATTTGACACTCCAGGGTAAATTGAATTCCTGAGGCCTCTACCTCTGTCTGAACTATGGTATGTTATTTACACTCGAAAATGTATCGTTTAAATCGGTTTAAATGTTATGAAACCCACCTTTTCTTTGTGTGTGTGTGAGTCGTATTAAACAGGTACATATAAAGGCATTTCATATTGATTTAATGTTAATCTACCCAGTGTGAGAGAATTTGTTGCATGAAACAACAGAAGGCATATGTGTCCTGAAAGCACACGCTCAGACATGCTGTCCCAAGTGACCCAGAGGTCAATCTCCACTCCTCAAAGCAGCACCCGTGCCAAGAACAGACACAGGCGAGTTGTTTCATGTGTTCTATAGAGAGCATGAATCAAACACTTTGAAGTCATTCGTGCACAATATAGCTCAAATATACCTATACATATTTTGTAACTTTATAAATGTCTCTATTAAAAGGTAATATAGCATCCTTTCTGAATAAAACTACTAATTTCTTTTAAAATAAATCTTACTAACCCCAAACGTTTGAACAGTGGTGTATATATTATATTTCGGTCTTCTTTTTGAGAAGAAAGAAAGGAGTGGGGGGGAAAGGTAAATACATTTTGACAAAGTTTTTATTGGACTTTCTTGTTGAATACTGTAGTCACAATGACATCATATTTTCCAATCACTGGTTTAGCTCCTTTAGATATCATTGGATATCATTTTCCCACAAACTGTAAATGCTGGACATCATGAGAGGGAATTCTGTGCAACTTAATCTTTGCCATTTTAAAGGGATCAAACTAACATTTTCCGTGTTTTTCCGGCTCAGCGTGCATTCCAACATGTCCACTGTAAGCTCAAAGCTCAGTATTAGGTCAGGTTGTGTGTGTATGTAATTTCTGATCACTACCGCTAATCAAATATGAGCTTACCAACAGCCAATTCCCCAAAAGGACACTTTAGGATGAGTCAATGACATCAGCAAGACTGCAAATGCAACGAGGAACTTGTGAAAAGCCTGTTTTTTGATGTCAGCATGCATGTGATATGAATATACCTTTATGTATATTGAGGGAAGATGCCTATATCACTGTCTCATCCTTTAAGCCTTGTCACTCATGAATCTGAGCACAACAAGCAGTTAATAGTAACAGATGGGCAGAAGGATACCGTTAACACATAGTGCCCCCTAGTGGCACTACTGACAACGCATTTTGAACAGTCATTGTAGATGTAACATTACAATGCAATTTTCTTTACCGAAAGCTAAGATCACAAAGAACTTGCTGAATGCTGATGATAAACATTTTAAACCAGACGCAAAATCTTTGGCGTTTATGTTGCTTACAGTGACTGACAGCTTTTCCGCAATATCCTCCCAAAACATGTGCAAATAAACTACTGCTGATTGATGAATGTTTGTCTCTTACAAGCCCTCTATTGACTTTTACCAACTCCTCTCCTGGTCTAAGAGACTAACATACAATAAAAAGCCCTGGGGAAGTCGTGTAAACACTTTCTTTTTGTTTTACTCTTCAGAGTATTAATTATATAATCAATTATTATTGTCACATTGAAGCACAATATAATTATCTTAAGGCATCTGCACAGACAACGCTGTGCAATAAAATAATAAACCAGTAGAAAACAAAAATTCACTATGTACAATGAGTCAGATCAAGTGCTACTCCACTTGTGGTCCACAGGGCAAGATAGAGGAGAGAGTGTGTGTGAGTGAGTGAGTGAGTGTGTGTGTCAGGCCTTCTCGCCGCTCTTGCTTTCTCGACTAAAGTAATAGCGAACTGGAGGACCGGGCAGGTCTTCATCATCATCCACCTCGGGGGCAAATGATACAGTAAGATCAACATACTTCCTGCCTGCTGAGGGTTTAATCAGTTTATGCATTCTGTGAGAAGAGAAAAAGGGTATTGTCATGGAAATGCATTAAGAGAACCACAAAGCAATTTTATATTAAAGCTGAAGCGTGTCATTATTTTTGAAATCACAGAGAAATTACACTCTATTACACTCTTTAAAGACTAGATTATTTTACTGCTGGGCCTTACGTCAGCTTGAGTCTTTTGTTATGGCCTGGCATAACCGGCACATACAGCATTTTTACTCCGTGAACAACCATGGTGGGCTCAATTCCATACTCCTCCTGAAATTAAGCATAAAGCTAATTACTACGTAACGTGAAATAATACATTTATTCTTAACAAAATCTAAAATAAAAGACCATTAACCACCAGAGACCAAAGCATTACTGGCGTAGTTTTAACACATGTTAAATGTGTTTTTAGAATGCCACTGCTTTAAAAAAAAAAAAAAACGAAAAAAAAAAGTTATAGAAACTAAAATAAAAATAATAATAAAAAGGCAAAAACACAGTATAGTATAAGAGAATAGTATTTTTTTTTTTAAATTACATAACCATCTAAAAACTTTCCTGACATGGCAAAGCTAAATATTTAATGCAGTTGGTCTCTGAAGGCTAAAGCACCCTTAACATTATTGATCTGCAAGCTCAACTGCTACACACCCTTACTGCACTCATGAAATCAGACAAGGTAAAGTCTTGGTGACCAAAGATAGTCCAACGGTCCCAGATAGAAAAGGAGATATCCTCTCTGGTCAAATCAAAAGGATAAAATTATTTAAAGAGAAGAAACATACATCTTTTCTTTTCTTTTTTTTTTAAAGAATCAATCTGTGCATCGTTTACCTGATCTGGGTTCTCTTGACCTGAGCTGTTTCTGTGAGCACCATGACTGGAATGGCCAGGTTGAAGAAACAGTTTTTAAATAACTCAAATCCATAACCACCAGCCACTTTCATCAACTCCAATGACACCTAAAGAGAATAAATAATAAAACGATCATCAAAACAAAATGGACTGAAAATTATCATTAAAAACAATTGTTGGATTGTAGGATTGTTTCTCTCACCAGTCCTGCAACAGCAGCTGTAGATGTGGCGATAGCAGGGATAATTTTACCCGCAATTCGTTTGGTTTGTAGTCTGTCTGCGGCCTCAATGGCGTACATTTGAGCTCGCAGAGCTGACGCTGATGCTACGAAATCCATGTGTCCATTTGTGTCATCATCCTTTTCAAAGTAAAGCGGAGTTGTGCGTAACCTCTCTAAATACAAAAGAAAGAAAAACAGACATAAAAAAAAAAAAAGTATGAAAAAGGTTAGACATAGTTGAGCTCATACAGCAGTTATGTGTTCTGTATAAGTGGATGTGTATCAACACACCTGGAGTTACAAAGTTAGAGTTGATGACCTCCTGTAGCTGTGAGATTGCTTCTCTCTCCTCTTCACTGCTCACTGTTATTTTCAGCTGATCAGGCTTCTTAACAGTCTCATCGGTCTCTATATGCTAATACACAAACACTTAAACACTTAGTTAATCAGTGCTGTCAAATGATTAGTCGCAATTAATCACAAAACAAAAGTTTTTGTTTGCATAAAATGTGTGTGTTCATGTATATTTATTATGTACATGGGTCAAAGACGTTAAGATGTCCGCATCAAAAGAAATTCACAAAAGTGATTTCATGTCCATAGAAAGCACATTAAATTAAACCTTAAAACTTTTAAGGTTTCAAACAAGTTTTTGGAGAATAAAATGTCAACATTTGGTTAAAATGATGTTACATTGTCATTCAGTGTAACACAATATTCATGTAAAAATTAACACTAATAACATGCTTATTCTGACTTGTACATATTAAAATATATAAAAGAATAAGGAAGCATATTAAACACACACATACAGTATATATTTTGAAAACATTTACTTAAATATATTTATATTAAAAATATATTTAATATACAAGCATAACATTTTTCAAACATTAACAAATGCACCAAATAGTGTCTTTGGCTCTTAAGGACAGAAATCCTAGTGATAAGATTTGAAATCAATATTCTGGTCACGGTACAATATTGCAATTCTATTTAAAGAAATTCTTACACTGCTTTTGTCAGCCAAACAACCTAAAATACTCAATTAAAATACTCCCTTGGATTTTAAATTATTATTTACATTTTATTTCATAGTAATGTTTTATTATTCTACAGTTATTTTAATTTTACATTTACATTCTCATCAACGGAGTTTGAAAAACCCTTGATTATGTATAGTTAAAAATGCAAATAAAAAAATAAAATAAAATTGTCATGATAAAAGTACGCATTTCACAAGTTAATTCAGATACATTTTCATTGGTTGCATACGTAAGCAGGGAAAGAACAGCTACCTTTTCAGCTGGTCTGTATTCAGGAACATCCACTTCAGCTAAAACACTTGAAACAGCCTCGTAGGAAAGTTTCTAAGAATTATTAAGCAACAACAAACATTAAAAAATATTCAAGAATTGTATTCAGCTAGCACACATGTAAAAAACAAAAAAATGATATTCTTAAATATTCCTTTTACCTCTTCTGAATATGGGATATTATAAATGTCAGCAAAAAGGCGAGCCGCACTGACAACAAAACCGAAATGCCTGTTGGAGGAGAAAGAATTACAAAAATGTCTTTCTTTGACCATTCTACCAACAGAATATTTACTCAGACACTCACTGTGGGTCATTGAGGTCAAACTCTATGGGAGAAGGCGGTCGTTTGGGAGACTGCCAGAACAGGCCTGAAAACGGAGGAAAAACAGTTCAGCTGGGCAAAGACGAGACTTGCAGAGATTGTTTTAAATACAGCATCTCTGCATGAGTGTGTCAAGCGTGTGACTTACTGCCGTCCTTTAGCCGTGTGTCCAATGGAAATGAGTGTAGTAGTTGTAATGCCTGAAATATTAAAATAACAATCTCATACTGTAAACGTATCCTAAAATAAAAACATTTTAATGTGGAATGTATGCATTATATTATTAATACTATAAATACTTTTAAAGGGTTAAAACTGTAGTGGTCATTACTACAAGAAAATGACTGTATTATTACTAAAGATTTATGCACAACACAGTACCTTTCTTTTGAAGTACTTGTCGAACTTGAGTCGAGCGAGAGCTAGACAGTGATCCCAATGAGTGGGTCTCCGACTCAGCAATTTAATGACCTGAAATGATCCCTCCATACTCTCCCCGGCCATCATCCTCTGCACACACAAACATTGAAATTAGAAACCTTGGTGAACACCAACAAGGAATCAATTAGAGTTTAGATAAGCGTGTAGTAATATGTCCTTACCTGTAACACATCCTGAGCGGATGAATGACTCTGCCAGAACATGTTGTACATGGAAGGTTTGTGGGAGAAAGAACTCTCAAACTATACAAAACAAGAATAAGATCACTAAAACAAGAAACACAACATCTCTAAGTACTAGAAACAGTCAAACCTCAAACAAAAAAATCTTGGACATTTTGGACCTTTTTTTTTTTTTTTTGAGTGGTCAAAAACCTGACCTTTTAAAAATGTTTAAGTGGTCATTAAAAATTACACCTTGGCTGTTTGCAGTAACAGTTGACTAAACATGGTGGTGTTTATTTTCTATATTTTGTATGACAATTATGACATTTTTAACTTTTTGGAGAAAAAGTTGGAAAAACACGGCAGCTAGCAGTCAATAAAATTCAAAATAGCTGCAAACTTACAAAGAAATGGATGGTTTCTGAATCAAAATGCTAACTGGTTTGGTAAAAATATGGAATAAAAGCTACTTGCAAAAAATGCAAAATGATAAAAATGTCTTCAAAATGTCACACTGTTCCCTTGGGGAATATTTTATCTACTGTCACTTCTCATTTGATTGATAAAAAAAAACTATTATCCAAAATAAAAATGATGGTAACAACAGCAGTAATGGGAGCAGTGATTAAAAAAATATATATAATTTAAAATAAAAATGTAAAATAAAATTAAATTAAATACCAACCTTGTCTCTTGCCCACTGTATGGTGTGTTCAATAACAGCAGGGAAAGATTTTAGAGTGCAAAACGGAATCTCCTCCTCTGGTGGGTCTCTCTAAGAAACACAATCACAGTTGAGAAAAAAAAACAGGGACAACAGTAAACTGGTACCCAGCCTAAATATACACATACATAAACACACACACTCACATGGCTGTTGTAGGACTCAGTGAGGTATGGGACGATGATCTCCGTGTGTCCTTTCGTACCCATGGTACCAGAGTCTAACAGAGCTTTCTGATTGCATACACTCCGACTGCAGGTTCACAAAACAAACACTGAAGAATTAGCAATGAAGCCCACATGTAATACACTGAAAAACAAGTGTTTCTGCTGTTGATCATAAATTACCTATCCACATATCTCCGTGCCTCCACGTTATCCAGTGCCGTGACAACCAGGTTGAGACGGGAGAAGAAATCATCACTATAAATATCCTCTGTAGCAGGACACACTTTATTCAGATGAGCATCTATTTGCATCTCTGGGTTTATTTCTAATGTAGCTGCTGCTGCTGTAGTGCTCTTTGGTTTCTACAGAGAGAGAAAATAGACAAAAGGTGAGGAAAAAATCCATGAGATTAGTAATTCATGAATGAAGAAGAGTGAAGAACTATCAAATTAAAAAGTGTACCTGTATATGCTGAGGTCTGAAAAGAAACTGCCTATTGAGGTTGGATTTCTCAATTAAATCTGGATCAGTAATGCATATCTAAAAATTAAAAATAGGATTTTAAGAACAGGACCAGTGTGGATGGGGGGAAAAAATAACCAAAATGAAGTTCTGTCATGATTTATATCCCCCACCTCTCCTGAGCATCTGCTCAATCCGACACCCAGAAGGGCCAAATTCTTTAGCATCTCACAGCCAATAGCACCACAGCCCACCTACATTCACATATGAAGAATCAGCGAAAAACATCTATACAAAAAATATATATTATATTTTCAATCACACGTTTTATCTGGTTCAAGTTTTGCTGTATGACTCTTCAAACAATTTTAAAATTACATTTTGGTTCATGTTCTACTGTATCAGCTATACTTCTAACTCACCATAAAAACTCGAAAGTTGTGCAGTTTCAAACACAACGAGTCTCCAATGCAAGCCCTCAACGCATCGTACCGGTCACCCCTACAAGCACACATCAAAATCAACATTTACAGCTGTGATCCTCCAACTTTTTTGGGTACAAGGCCGAAACGATAACTTGAAGGTAAATAAAACTACTACGTTTAAAACTACACAAACACATATTTCCAGTGAAAACATCTTTCTTGAAGAAAAGCTTCTGAGTTTAATTAAAAAAAATTAATAACTTAATTAATTAAATCAATCAATCTCGATCTGTAGTTGTTTCAGTTCATATTAACGCTTGCTTTGTCTTATTTTAAGTTTGCTGAGGCCTCCTAGTAGATAACCACTGATTTAAAGAAATGACAAGATCCTACAACAGTAAATTACTTAAGTTAAATTATTCTTTTAAGCTAATTTATGAACTAGAAATGTTGATGTTTGTAGGTGAGAAGGATTAAAAGAGATATTACCATTCTACAAATGCTATGTGACTATGAAATGAACTAACAAAACATGATTGTGGAGCTCAGCACTTGGCATCATGCTCACCTTGAGGCAAACTCCTCAGCAGGAAGACATTGCAGGGGCTGAACCACCTCTACCGCATCGAGATAAAACTGTATAAACATATTTAACAAAGAATAAATACCATCTATTCATTTCAATGTCACATATACACTAACATTCAAAAGTTTGGGGTCAGTAAGATCTTTTTTGAAGGCAATTAAAACGGACTTCAAATTGGTTTTCACAAAAACATTAGGCATTTATAATAAGAAATGAACATCTGAGCTTTGACTTACCCATTGCTGTAGAGGAGAAAACTTTCCAGTAAGAGCCTTTAAAACCTCCTGACTAGCAATACCACCCACCGCTGCGGCTAGAGGAGAGAGACATCCCCTCGCACAGCGTGACACACACCTCACAAGCTCCTGATTTATGCATACCTGATGATAAACACATTCAATTAAAAGGCGGAAGTTTGAAAATGTGCACAACAGGAAGCGATGTATGTAGATGAGTGTTCAAAACCGACTTTGTTTTTAAGTGTTCTGCTGATCTCCTCTGTGAACTTCAGGAGCAGCTCAGCATCCTGCAAACAACTACACAAAGCAGAGGAATATAATAACTGTTCATGTTCACAGGTGATAAACAGTTTGTGCCATCTCGCAGATAAACAAATTTCAATAGATAAAATCTATAATCATGTGTACACAGTTTTTGGATATACACAAAAACTTCACAAAAACACTTTAAAATAAAATGTAATGTTAACTTAAAACATTACAGAAATATATTAGTATGCAGTTCAGAAAGTATAAAAATAATATTAAAATAATAATAAAATGATTAAAAAAAGTATTTACATAAATATCATAAAATGTTTCACTGATGTGCTGTTGTGCTGCACATTTCTTGCCAAAAAAAATAGTAAAAATATTTCATTTTCATTTGACTACATTTTAAAGGATAAATTAAACTGTTAATGTCCATGCTTTCTGGAAAAATAGAATATGGGTGAAAAATTTAGGTGATTTCATAGGACTCTAAAACTGTACTTTTGGTGAAAATGTTAATACATTGTTGTTAAATTATATGCTGCAAAGTTGAAAATAATTAAACATTCTTTTTAATCTATTAAAAAAAAAAAAAAAAACAGGTCATGATAAAAAAAAAAAAAGACAGAAAAAAATTCAACTTTGTCATGTTGTGTGTACGAAACAGACACTGATATAGTCAAAATCTAATTTGAGAAGCATTGTTCCCGTCATTGATTTTGGCCATCCACAACTCTTTGGTTGTTAACATTTTGGTGCATCACTAATACAGAAAAATCCCAATGATGTTTCTAATATAAAACAAACCTATTAAAAACAGAGATCTGCTGTTGGTTTAGCAGCTCACTAGGCTTGAGACACTGTCTAAAAGATGAAAAAGTTGAAGATGAAATTACCCAATGTTAGGAAGTCTAGCATGCTGTTCCAGGAAAGCATCCAAAGCTAACATGATTGCATGGAGCTGCAGAGGGACCTGATTGCACAAACATACATTTATTAAGTCAAAATGTGAATGATTCTCATGTCAATAATAATAAAAAGACTTCAGCATTTAAAGAGTCTGTCTTTCTCTGTACAAGCGGACAGTTTCATGGCAACTGTTTGTATATAGTTCTTTGAATTGGGAACTGTGGCGCGTTTCTGAAGTGAAACAAAATCTAAATAAAAATCTTGATCACAAAAAATAAAGAGTCTGTCTTTCTGACCTCTGGTTTACTAAAGTCTGGAGTAAGGAGTCGAGGGTCACATAATTGCTGCTCCATCATCTCCTACAAAGAACACAGAGGAAAGAGTTAATCATTATACTCCACCAATATTAAACAGACCAACTGAAGGTGGTGTTATAACATACAAAGTTGAAGGTTTTAGGAGTTTTGACCAGTCGGAAGATTCCTCCATGAGCATATGGCTGGAATGATGAGGTATCATCAATCGCAAAACTGTATGGAGACAGAACTAAATACACAAACACAGTTAAATATATTAGTAGAGAGCATCACTGTGCATGATAACTGAAGTGTTTGTGTTTATACCTGTAACTTGGTGAGTGGTACCATTAAGTTCAATCATGCCATTGATCTCTTTAAAACACACGCTCTGCCCAGTCTGGAGGCCATGTGTTCGGCTGTCCATACACGTCACTACACCAGGATTCCCCTGATATTGGATATAAAACAGAAAGTTAAAAAACAATCCAAATCTCACACCCGAGCAGGATCAGCATTCAATGACACAAAATAAAGCATCAAATGCTAAAAGAAATGTGAAGGGTTGACAGTTCAGCGCGCTCATTACCTGGCTGATGTTGTGGATGAAGAGCTCTTTTGGTTCTTCTCCTGTAGCATCTGACACCTCAAATGCCTCCCCAAAATCACAGAATACTCGCGAACAGATCCCAAAGACATCACAGCCGATGAACTGCAGCAAAAATTTATTTTAAAGCATCCAAACAGAGAGTAATATATATGTAATATTCCAAGGAATGTCTGTACCTTAATAGGAGGCTGCTGAGAGTGGCAGAAATGGTTGATTTGTTTCTGTAAACTCAGCTTTGTTTCTGTTAACACTACACACTGGAGAGAGAAATACAAGAATAGAGGCATTAAGTATGATACGGGCATACAAAATAATATAAATAATAATAGTAATCTGATTGGAGTGAAGCAAGGGTGTCCTCCAATAGTCGACAATTTGATGCTTTGATAGAAGGAGCTTGATTTGACTCCCAATCTCTGGGTCGAATATTTGAGGGGTGTTATGATCATGCCATTTGGCTGTATAGGGGTGCTCAATGTCTGATTTCACATAGAACTACCGTTTTTCTCCCAATAAGTTAATATACAGCCTATTAAAATAATGCTGTAAATAAGAATCTGAAAAGAAAGAAGCTTTAAGCAAATATTTTAACCTGCGTGAATAAATCCAACCACCCCTAAAGATATAAGTTTAGTTTCATTTTCCATAATCCGTGACCGACAGAGGTGCATCTTGGCAGCAGGGATTTAAATCTTTAACAAGACTCAAATTGAGGCAGAGTGAAAGATTTTTTCGATCAGGTAGGGTACAAGTAATTTCAAAACATTTCAGCTGGTTTATATATATTGTGTATATTATTTATGTTGTGTAAGATTTGGCTGAGTTACAGCAAAGCCCTTATCTCTTCCGTGCATAGCGCGAGCAGGACAAACAATGCAGAATAGTAATAACTATGACTGGGACTGTCATATACATAACATTATAATGAGAACATGATAAAACACTGTGAATTTTTAGAGTTTTAGCTGTTGTATTCCTGCACGTTGTTGCGTGAAGAACACGTCCACAAAAGGGAGTTCACTCCCAGCCGCACAGACACGTTCAATTCTGCATTAGGGGCACTTTGTGCAGATAGCCTAGAAGTCATAATACTATGTTATGTTGTATAAATAATGAAGCAGATTCTTTAAGAGATAAATGAAATCTCACTGACTAAAATCCTGCTATCATGCTTCATTCTACTGATCATCTTCTGCGCACAGCTCAAAACAGAAATGCAGAACTTTAATAACTATTGTCATAGCATAACATATACATAACGTTATAATGAGAGCACTACTGTAAAAAGAATTTGTGATTTCTTAGGGTTCCGATGACATTTAATCTTTTAATGGAAACATAAAACCTTATTTACCCCGTTTGTATCTGCGAGGCATCTGTTACACATTTTTCCTGTATGTTAACATAAGTAATTATGACTGTCGAATGACTGACTTGACTCCGCCCCCAAACATATGATTCGACAATCAGTCGTCTATTGGCAAGATTCAAAAATTTCCGATTCAACTGTGAAAAACCTTAATCGGGGACACCTCCTAAAATTAAGTTTGATATATTTAGTGGAGACCAACCTGGTATCTCTTTAGGAAGCTGAGGTCAGTGCTTTCATCCAGGACATCAGTGGACACACTGACCTGGACATATGGGTTTAACTCAGCCACTCGAGAATGGACAGCCTCCACCCTAATAGAAATCACAGAAAATCTTTGTGATTATTGAACATCTTAAGACTTTAATAAGGCAACAGAGACACAAATGTAGGATCGTAAATTTATTATTTATTATTGTGGATATGAGTAAAATCTTATAAAACATAAATTTTATATTAAGGTATATACAGTCACAATTTAAAATTATTTTGATCTAGGTAAAAAATGTCAAAAAAGGAAATGAATTCAGTTTGCTTGAAACAAAAAGTAACCCCAGTTCACCTTTTCTTCTGCGTATGCACATCCTCCTCTCTAATGAAGAAGTTAGTGCCAAGATCCCAAACTTCACATCGCTTACAGTCATGAAGTGTGACTGCCTACAAACACACATGCAAAATTTTAATAACACAGACATAACACAACTGAACAGTAACTTATGAGCACATTACAAGTCTCCTATAACAATAAAATGAGTCCCCAATATACTATATATAATAAGGGTTCAAAATAAACATTACATCTATTCTACACCATTAAAAAGTGTGGGGCCAGTAAGTTATTTTTTCTGAAAAATTTACATTTATAATAATTAATCTTTATAATAAAAACATTTATTATGTTACAAATGCTAGAGAAGACAATATTTTTAAAAAAAAATACAAATGTTAAACTACAAACAGAAAATACTATTATTATTGCATAGTATTAATGTTTTTATTTTGATTTTAGCATAATCAGCCTTGGTGAGCATAAGAGACTTCAAAGAAAATACAAATCTTGTATAATAACAATAATAATAATAATAATATTGTATTGTAACAAATTCAGCCATGATATTTCGTATGTCAATAAATTCCAATAGGAATTTCATTAAAATTTATATACAGAAAAAATAAGAAAATTATGCCTAAATATTTATCTTACCTTCACTCCTGCCAGAACAATGTTTTTTGCTACACAACATGAGAGATTTTTGATTAGAACTTGGTGTTGTGGTACTAATTACAGCACCCAAGAAAAATAACAAAAAAAATGGTTCAATTAAGACTGCAGATGATGTACATGGTACTGAATTTATAACTCAGAAGAGCGAAGCAAAATAACTTACTGTACGAAAGACGAAAAAAAAAATGCAAATACATAAATCATTCACATATCAGACTATGAGATATACCAGAAACTATAAATTTTTTATAGCCATCAGCCATTTATAAAGAGGTTGTGAAGGCAAATGAATGGCAAAACAATGAATTGCAAATATGAATACAAATAAAGGACTGAAGTGATGTACCTATTTCCACTCCAAGAGCTCCCATTCCACTGAGAAACACAGTGGACTGGGCCATCTGCTGCATAGCACTGTCCCCCAGCACATACCGCTGCCGACTACACACACAGAGTTCACATTGGATTACATCTCATTCTCAACCAATCAGATTCTGTACATGACAAAAAGGTAAGTATTTTAGCTTCAGTATTTACAGTGTACCTGTACAGAGAGTCATCTATATCCATGGAGTCGGCCATAGTGGGAAGGGGAGAGGGGGTGTCCAGGTGTTCCTCTGTAAGATTCTGTAGAAGAGATAAAGAGCATTGGTTACACTTTATTTTGACAGTCGACTTTAGACATTCTACTAACTATAAGTAACTTAGTAACTACATGTCAACCAATTCTTACTCATTTGCAACTACATGTCTACTAACTCTCAGAGTAGACTGTTAGGGTAGGTTTGGGGTTAGTAGAATAAGTTGACATACTTGCAAAGTTTCATACAGTCAGTATGTTGTGGACTCATCGAAATATTATACTAATATACTAATACTTAAATGACTGCTAGTTGGCATGTAGTTGAAAAGTAAATTAGTGTTAGTCTAAAGTGGACTAATGTGCTAGCAGAGGATCTATTCACTGCCGGTGAACCGTAAACCAGAGAAACACAATCTAATGCATTCAGTCCAGAAATCTGAGTTTACAGTTGCAAACTTCTTCAGTATGTCAGACATGATACTTGTCAGACACTTTTGACAATAATCTACAATATTCCTACATCAACCTGACCTGCTCAGCTCACAAGAAACACAGTACTGGCGACTCAGTTGTTTATCAAACCAATCTGTGTAAATCAGTTCAAACGATTCATTCAAAAGAACCGACTCAAAAGAAAGATTAATCTGTCTGAGCACTGACACCCGCAATCACAGATCTAATATGGATGTAATATCCTCCATTTAAAGGCGATAGGATCTTAAATGAAAACCTAAAATAGAAAACGAATCACATAATCACCAAACCATCTCGTATTTACTCAAAGAACGTTGAACGTGTCATAAAACCATTCATTTATCATATTGCTTACTCATATCTGTATATCATTAGCACACCGGCTAGCTGAGCTGCTCACTAAATTAGCCTATCTGTTTAACTATAAACTGATCGACCAAATCTGCAGCCTCGACCGTGTTTAATGCGCCTTTATGGCTGCAGTGGCTTGTTTTCAGTGAGGTGAGGTTTAACGTAAAGTCTGTAGAAAGGAAAGAGAACTGTGAATTAGCTACCTGTCAATGTGCGCGAGGAACGGGAGCAGCACACTTCTTCTACTGCGCGAGAGCAATGAGGTTTCGTGATGAAAAACTGCCGACCGCCACCTCGCGGAATGGATTACTCGGCCATTAAAGCAACATGACATTTTGTTAGGAATGAGGCCTACTGGGAACAGTGTTCGGAAGGTTACTTTGGAATTGACAGGAAACACGGCATGAATGGCAATGCTCTTGTTCATCAAAAATTAAATGGGAATTAACATTCCACAGTGAATCTGTGGAATGTATCGAAGTTCTAAAAATTACGTCACAATGGCAGTAAGGGGGAAAATTAGTCTGCCATTCTTCTTTCTCATTTTTACCTAATTTGAAACTTCATCTTCAACTCGTTAATTGCTTCTGACAGTTTCTTAGTACAAATTGCTTTTTGGTCATCTGCAACTTTGGTCTCTACAACATTGCCCTTCTGGAAACCCATCCACCACTCCTACCACACCAACAGGTTTCTGTGAACGAGGTGAAAGGAGGAAAAAATGAAAATGAAATTTTAAAAGATTAAGAGGGTTTGGAATGCATACTTCAGAGTGCTAGTGAAAAATGCCCCCAGAAGGCTAGCTCCGCTGAGGGTGAGAAAAAAGGATCAGGGCCCTGATGCGGCTGTGCTACAGTCAATGAGAAACACTGATAGTCAGTTACAGTACTATATTATGAGAATTATAATAATACAGTTATTTTATTTGTTGACGTTTCTCTGTTCAAGACTATAAGGTTACCTTTTAGGCAAATTATGTAAATGTAAAATGTAACTTAGACATTTGCACTAAAGTAATTTTTCACTTCATAATTTATAGTGTACCTACAGTAATATGAGTAGGAGCTAATAAGATGCTATATCTAAGTTATTTTTATAAGAATTTTGGTTAATGTCATTCCTCTTCAGACCAGATTTCCAGTGTTTAAGGCCTCCTCTAAGCTGTTCTGGAATGGTGACATACTAAAACCTCCAGTGCAACAGTGTGCCTCTGTTGTGGATGGGGTGAAAGGAGGAAGAAAGAAGGACAAATATGAGAAGAAAAGGTCATTTTGGAAGGTTCTTTTCGGTTGTCTGAGACCTAGTGAAAAAGTCCTCCAAACTCCAGCATGCATAGTGGCTGACCAGAATATCGATTCCTTCAAGCTGAATATTAATTCTTATTAATTATTAATGATTAAATATTTTAATACGTTATTTTACTTCTAACAAAATTCAGTTAAGCTTATAAAAACCCATGTGTGAATTCTATAAGATGATTTTTTTTTAACGTATTTTTTTACATAATTTATGTTTAATATAAAACTATGTAGGACATGTCACTGCTTGATTTTTAATGTCAAATACTCTCTCTTACAGACATCTTTTCCTTCTATGAAGTTGGAAATATGCTGGGTCAAGAAGGATTTGGAGCCATCTATGAAGGGCGGTGTGTGAAGGATGGTCTTGAGGTGTCCATTTTTTTAAATTGACTTATTTATTTACTTATTTACTTAGCTAGTAATTTCTTATCTTCATCCTTTTGCATTTGTTGCAAGCCCTTCTGGTGTCCACTGTTTAGAGCAATGGCCTCTTTAAACTGTAAGTCTGACCAAATATGCTCTTGCATGTTTTTAAGGATAATGCTTGGAATTTACATTCACAAAACATTATATGTTCTCTACATATGTTAATAAAAAATATTTCTAACACAAATTCTTCTTCTTTCTTTTGTTGATCAGGTGGCAGTAAAATTTGTTAAGAAAACAGAAGATACACAATACATC
>JAUMHE010000001.1:33711-69883 GCA_032359235.1 Enteromius mattozi | reverse complement strand
ATACTTAGGACCATGTGATATTTCAGTTTTTCTTTTTTAATAAATCTGCAAAAATGTCAACAATTCTGTGTTTTTCTCTCAATATGGGGTGCTGTGTGTACATTAATGAGGGAAAAAAAAATAACTTAAATGATTTTAACAATACAACAAAGAGTGAAAAATTTGAGGGGGTCTGAATACTTTCCATACCCACTGTACATGTATATACAAACCTATATGTTTATATATGTTTTTGTAATAGTTGTTTTAAATGCCTATGTTTTACATATATGTAAGATCAACATGTACTGATGGGTTTTAGGATGTATATTCATGTAATGTACATGATATTATAACAATATATTTCATATATATAATTTAATATATGTACATATATTACATTTGCACATGGGAATGATTTTCTTTAGCAAATATGCATTAAATTGATGCATTAAATTAATTTAACAAAATATTTCTATTTCAAATAAATGCTGTTTCATCAAAGAATTGTAAAAACAATTTATCATGGTTTTCACAAAAATATTAAGGCGAGACACCCCAGGTGATTAGGATAAGCAATTTAACTAATATATGCACACTTGATTGCTTTCATTAGGAATTACAATCTTTTTTGTGTTATGTTTTCTGAAATGTTATGTTTAAATATGCAAATGAGGTGTTATCTAATTAAATGTGCACTAATTTGCATAAACGTCTAGAACAGGTTCAAAATTCTTGTTTCATATCGTTTTAGGAATGTTGTATAAAACCAAGCAAATTATATATGAACAAACCTCTCTTTAAAAACCTTCAGAATATAGATGGTAATGAAACGGTAAAGTTTGAAGAAACGAACGAATTTCATTTTAAAATAGTTTTACAATTGTAATCATACATTTTACAGTATTACTGCATTTTATTTGTTTATTATTTGTTTATTTATTTTAATGCATGAGAGACATAAAACAAAAACAACAATAGAAACAATCAGTAAAAAAATTCAAGTACAATAAAATAATAAAATAATAGGAGTAGCAGTATATAATGAAAATAATAAACTAATATTACTGTATTTTCAAGAAATAAATTTAACTTATAGTCAGCATTTCTCTCACTTCATTGACTTTATCAACTTGGATGTAGCTTTCATGTAATGCATTTTGAAGTCTTACACTACATGCCTTACAACTCGGCCTAAATTAGGAATATCAGAAGTAACCCAGTCATGCTGCTTACTTTGTGGAACAGCCATCGCAAGTATGAAGATGTCTTAAAATGCGGCCTCAGTAGGCAGCTCACTAGGATTTGAACCAGAGCCACTCACGCTTCCCTTTTTACATGTGCAGTACAAATGCCTCTCTGTATTCCCCAAACCCCTGTTTCCCTCTTCCTGTGTTCTCACACAGTTGGTCCTGAAGTAGCTTCTCTCTGACCAGCTGCTGTCAAGCCTCGCAGCAAATAACGTGCACATGAATACTGTATATGACCATAAAACCTCGGCGGATTTAGCGCGTTAGAGTGCGTGTGTGTTTTATAGTGCATACACTGCTGCATTATTGAGAGCTGCTCACAGATGCATCCAACTCTTTCTGACACTGAAGATGTAATTCACTAAAAATACATACTTACCTCATCTCTCACCCTCTGTCTCTCCCTCTTCCTCTGTTGGTTTTCTCTCTCACTCTTTCTGTCTCTCTCTCTTCCTCTCTATTGGTTTTTTCTTCCTTTCAGTCTCTTCCTTTTCTTCCCTGTCTCTCCATATATTTTCTTTCACTCCTTGATTCACTCCTCACACACTCTCTTTCTTGTGTGTGTGTGTTCGCATCTGTCTGCTTTAATGTGCTAAACTGGAGCTGCATTAGATGCATTAGATCGTTTTTCCCCTCTCCTCTCAGTCGCTCAATAACTATCCCTTTCTTTTTCTCACTCTCCTTTCCCTCCATCTCTTTATTAGAGGTGGTACTTATGAATCTGGTAGTGCATTAAAGTGATAGATGAAGATAGTATATTCCACATAGCTGATCTATAAATAGAAGGTGCAAATAAACCAGTGCAGAAAGCAGACACAGCAGGGGCCATCCTCCTCTGTTTGGCACAACTTTTGCTGTTGATTTTAAGGCATTATCTCATGTTGTGAGACTGCTGCTGCCCTCCTCTGGAGGCTGATATTTTAACATTTTAAAACCTGAAAGATATGAAAGTACTGTATGTTTTTTTTTTGTGTCATATCAGCAGCTTCCGTAACTCTGACCAGCAACATGTGGGACATCAAAAGGTAAGAACACCTTTGTGCTTTTATGAAGTGCACTTTATAACCTCAAGACCAATCCAACACTAGTTAATCCATTTCTGGCTCAGTTTGTTGTTCTGTTTATATATTATGCATTCAACCATGTCTGCCTCAGCCGTTTTTTTGCTTGATTTAATGGAAGGAAGTGGAACAGTTCTGCCATGTTGCTTCTAAAGATGAACTTGACTGGCTAGATTTTTTGTCCCTAGGACTAGCCCGAAATAGCAATGGCCAGATAATTCCGTTAAAGGCACCCCAATATTTTGGAGAAGAAATGGAGATTAGGTGCAGATATTTAATATATTAGATTATGTAACATTATAAACCATGATACATTTGAAGGACACTTTGATAAATGCAATGTCCAAGCAAACAGTATTTATTTAAAATAGGAAAATTTTATTTTGATATATTAAATTCTATTATATTATTCCATGAATGCTGTTGTACTTAGTATCCTTCTCTGTAAAACAGCATGATAGTAAGTGTGATATTGTTTTTACACACCAGTTCAATAAATAGGAAATAAATATCGAGTGACTCACTTTCAGACAAAATTTGGCCAGTTAGCTGGTACATTTTTTGCTCTGCTCATGAAAATAGTTCCAGTAGAAGCCAAAGTGTAGGAGTGGAGTGACAGCAATTTCCCCTCTCCGCTCACAGACTTCTGTAATCACTCTGTTTCAGCTTCACCTCAGATGTTTCTATCCTCGCTCTACTCTCACTTACGTGAGAGGATTTAGAGTGATCTTTGAGTCAAAGAAAACACAAATAACTTTCCCAGGCCTTTAAATATAACTGGTTATATTGTCTCTCTTGTTTACTGAACACACACGTTTGTTTCTGTGAATTTTGGGGACGTCCATAGATGTCTATTTCTTTTATTCTGACCAAACAATATTTTCTATCCCCTAACCCAATCCTAATCCTAAATCTACCCATTACAGAAATTTGTTTACATTGTTACACTTTCAGATAAACATAATTTACTATTTTAAGGATATTTCCCTTGAGTGGACTGCAGGCCGGTTTCTGTGAACTGTTGATACTTTCCATAGACTTCTATTACTTTTATACTGACCAAATTCTATGTTTTATCCTCTAACCCAACCCTAACCCTAAACCTGCCCCTTACAGAAACCTGTTTGCACTGTTACACTTTCAGATAAGTATCATTTACTATTTTTAATGATTTAATGGCCAGGACCCACAATGTAAAACAGTTCAGGTTTTACTATTCTTGTAGGCACATTTGGTCCTCACAGTGTAGCATAAACAAGTAAACAAGTATATATATATATATATATAGTATTTTTTTTTTTTACTGTGTGTGTATAGAAGTACTGAAATTGAGAAATCACAGGTATAAATTGAAATACACCACAATTGAAAATGCATATTTGCATATAGCAAAATATCAACCCAGCATTTACTTAAAAATATAGGTACTGAAGTACAAACACAATTCATCAGCAATAGATACTTTGTCTAAAAGCCAGTGGCATAAAATGTTAGACTAAAAAGTAGTCATGCAGTTTTGTTTTTTTAAATACTGGAAATAACTTCTTCAAGGCAGTTTTATATATACAGTATGTATATATATATATATATATGAATAGTTCAGATGCAAAACAATTTAAGTGCTATTTGAAATTTTGTTCTAAATTAAGCATTTTTATCAGGCTCCTTCAGCAATAATTTCGCTTTAATAAGAAAAATACTTAACTTTGCTTAACTTTTTTTTTTTACATTTGAGGGTTGTGAACTCTTCACATAGGCTATATATATATATATATATATATATATATATATGTGTGTGTGTGTGTGTGTGTGTGTGTGTATATATACATACAGTATATATATATATATATATATATATATATATATTTATGCTCTTTGATGGACAGAAAATATGAGAAACCACAAAGCATACATGCAAACACTCAATTATAGAGAAAGAGAGAGAGCGTGTGTGTGGGTTGTTCAGATGTGCAATAGAGTGAATATAATTAAAATATCCGATTATGGTCACTTCAGTTGAACATAAGAATAGATTAGGCTCACACATAGATGAATTATGACTAACAGCCCTTTGTGTGGATGTGTTTATGTGTTTCCTTTGCAAGTTTTGTATTTGAAATAACTGCAGATGGGTTCGTGTACAGTACAGTAGGGAGTCAGCTGGAGTTCATCAGTATGTGAGAAAGTCTCTTACACTTAATTTGGCTGACTAAAAAATAGACACTGGCTATGCGATCACAATAATGCCCTCTGTGTGTGTGTCTGTGATAGGAAGGATGAATATATGGGGGATGAGATGGGTTGGGTTCTTTTTCACGTGCTCACACTAACACAAGAAATCAGATTAGTGTAAGGATTACAGAGCACCAACCATTTTAGAGAAAACACACGCACAGAAATCGCATGAGCTTCTAAACAGTGATGCAGAGCACTGAATAATCTTTAATCAACAGTTCACCGAAGGATACACGCCACAGATGATAGTAGTTTCTGTTACTCCTTCTTCTCTTTCATTTTCAAAGGCCAGATCGAGATTAATTAAATGTCAGCACTGATGTTGTGTGTGCGTGTTTGTGCATGTGTTTGGTGTCTCGCTGTGTGTTAATTTGGTGCAAAATGTCGAGTGTCTCCTGCTCTTACGCTGACATTCTGATTAAGAGCTTCGAATACCTCTATATATCCTGTTTATATGTTGCATTATTTGATTGTTTATTTGATGCATACACGCAGCCTTACATATATGGTCGATTAATGACATCCCCAGAAATAACTCTTTTTTTTTTTATGTGCGTGCCAGTGTTTGTATGCAAGGGCTGCCGGGTCTGTGGTTACCTGAGCACTTTCTGCAACTAAAGCAAATTAATGCCCTCATTTACATATCACTGTGGGAACTGTGGTACTGATGATGCATACATCTTTGTGACTGTGAACGTGTGCGTATGTGTTTGTGTGTGTGTGTGTGTTTGTGAGAGAGAGAGAGAGAGAGAGAGAGAGAAAGAGGCAGTGAGCATGAAAGAGAAACAAATTTCATTCTGCATTTATTTTGGGTATTGTTCAAATTCAGCCCACTAGAAAAACTGGCACCTCAATTTGCATATAATTGAATTCTGCTGCAGTAAACAGTTCATAATAAATGTCCCTATATTTCTTGCTTCCTCTTTAGGTTGCATAATATAAATAAATACATACATAAATGAATGAATGGATGGATGAATGAAACAAACTTTTTAGCATGAAGATTTTTTTTATTGTGTGTGGTACAACATGGACAAAAAAATTATATGTAATTAAAAATATATTAAACATATTTGCTATAAATTTTGCATAAGCAAAACATTGGTAGGTTGTAATAAAATTTTCTACTGTTTGTTTAGTATTATTGCCATTTCCATGCTCACCAATTCCAAGTAATGATGCAGAAATTCCACTCATTAGTATTTTATTATATTTTTACAAATATATTTATTTTAAACAATACACAGACAGACAGAAATTCCAGTATAGCTAATCCAGAAGTATTTGTGATCCTTGGAACACGCTCTGGATTGTTTATTGATTGATTGATTATTTGATTCATAGATTTATTGTCATACAATTGACTTTTAAAAATAAACTTGGCCTAAGAAATATTCACTGGATTAAAAAGTGTCTCGGTTTACCCCAGTCTCCCTATCAAAATTACTAGCCGACATTTAATCATGATTATGTGAAGGCTATCACATATTAGCGAATATCATCATATAGAGCGATTTTAAACAGTCAAATGTATGGTCTCTCAGAACTACAAAAAACTATTCAGGATGTTAAAGATATAGGGACCTTTAAGTGTCATAATACAAACTCTCAGATTTGCCTGGCCCGGTTTCTAGACGTTTACCTTAAGTCTCACCGATGTGCAAATGCAGTTTCTCCAAATTATTTATTTTCCCTGAACCGGAGATTCATTCCGGGGCACCTGACGTCACTCCGCCGCTGCCGCCGCCGCCGCGCTGTCCTGCTTCGAGCCCGTCCCCTTATATTCCGCTGTGCGTGAGTGTGTGCGCGAGCGAGCGCTTCTGTATGCTCGCGCGCTCGGCTGCACACACAGCATCAGCATCATCAAAAAGAGAGACCTGCGAGCCCTTTACTAGCGCTGGAGACACGCAGCGCTTCTGCTGCTTTTGTGATTTTTATAGTTCAGCCCAGCACCGGTGATCCTCACAAGGGAGAGGACGGGCTTCTGGATTATATCTCTGGTGCTTATAGATGAATACACAGGCGGTACCGAGCCGGTGAGACCCGAATGAAAACCTGAACCCGACAGCGATGTTGATCAGGTAGGCGAGGAGTGAAAGCCTCATCCGCTCCCCAGTTATTATGGAGGAAATGACTAAATAATTTCATTGCAATGTTCAGTCATCCACTCGAGCTGCAATTGTATGTGAATCGATGGGAAATCCTTTATTGTAAATCCGGCAGGCTAATACGGAAGACTACATTGCATGCATGCACATTCTACTTTTTGGCTGCTGTTTTGCTAGCATATTAACATAGTGTGTTTTTGATAAGCAGTATTGCATCATGTAACATGTTCCTAATATTTCATTTTGTCATATTAATATATATATATACATATTTATAGACTATATATATATATATATATATATATATATATATATATATATATGTATAGCCTATATATTAGTTGTATGGTATCATTTAGGCATTTGCTTTATTGTCGTAACTGACATCATGACAATGGTTGTGGTTTCCCCACTACTGCCTTTTAGATCATTCAGTGATGTTCGGGGAACCCAGTGCTCCGGGGCATTATGCTGAGCTTAAAGTATTACTGTTTATGACAGAATGTTCTCCACGGATCATTAAAAGCATATTCTTAATGGACCAATAAACTGAATGAGTCTACATTTGAACAAAGTTCACATGGAAGGGGATTATGTGTGATGACTTTTGCTATACCTCCTAATGCTCTTAGTGTGCGTGAGAGACAGAAAGGGGAGGGAGAGAAAGAGCAAGGGATATTATTATGTTAGGGTATTAAGGTTTGCATGTGCAAGAGGCAAATTTGCAGGAAAGGAGCGAATCGGAGTTTGGCGGTTGGTCTGAGCGAGGTGTAAGTGTTTGACCCATAATGCCTAGAGCTGCGAGAAAATGACAGATGGACGAAGCGAGAGAGTGATTTTCTGAGTTGTGAATAATTTATTTCTTTTCCATACCTGCCGACTAAGGGTTGCTCGGAGCACACTTGAAAACTTGCGCTATTTGAAAAGCAGGTTGCCTCAGCTTCGGGGGCATATGGTTTATATTAATAATGTACACGTCACAGAGGCACAGTCCTTGTGCTTCTTGCACAGACGTGCGTCTCTGATACCATTTATAGGTGTGGGTCTTAAGTGCTTCTGCTAGTGAATGTTGTGCTTATGACACTGAGCTGAAAGCTAGCAGTAAAATCTCTTCCTGAAACTGGAGAAGAGTTTAATAGCACTGATGTGCTCAGTGCTTAAGGCTTGATCAGCTCAAGTGTTCTGCATGTGCATTACTGTCAAAACCATATGGTTTAAGGGAGCTTTTTGGAAATGATTTCTAATCTTCTTGAGAAGAACTTGTACTCAATAGCCATTATATAGCGGTATAGATAGTCTGGGGCAAGTATGATTGTGTTTTAAGTGGGTTCATGGAATACTGTATTTATGTGTTTGCGTGAGCTTAAAACTACCGTTGAGCGAAAAGGAATGCAAAAGCCTAATGTGTTGTCAAATGCAATGTATTTCTTTATTTGAATGCAGCTAGATGAAACTAGATGAAACTTCTGCATATACTTTTTGTACTTGATACACGGTAGATGCTAAAAAAAACAACGAGACGAAATGCAGCGATGCCTGTTTGATGCATGACCAAAGCAGACCAAAAATGTAAAAAGTACAGCATGGGAGCAGAATCTGTTTATCTATATATAATACACACATGAATCGTATATACAAAAATCTTGTTTCATATGAAACATAGAAAAAAATAGTAGCATCATTTTTTCTTTCTCTCCAGAAAAATTTATTGTTATGTACTGCTTTATTTTAGTATTTGCACATGCTAAATCAGCTCACACCAAGATGAGCGTGTGACAAGATTGGTGTTGGAAGAATAAAGCATTGCTCTCTGGAATCTCCAGTATTTTTTTAATGGCTGCTAAGCTGTACAACTGACAACCAATTTCCTACATAGCTGTGCTAGTTTCCCAGCTCTTTCATCTTTTTCTTTTTACATAATGAAATAATTTCAGCTCAAATCAATATTTCATGCCCATTTATTTATTTTCCAAGCAGCTGTCTAATAAGTGGGATAATGTACAGTCGGATAATGTATATATATGGTCATTACTGCAAAGTGAACCTCAACAGGGTGATCAGAATATAGGATGTATTTTGCAGTAATGACTGGTTGACTGAACATTATTCCTTTCTTGTTTTGTTGTTTTGAGTATTACTTAATCCGCTTTGGAAGGCTAGTTTCACACATGTCATTTCTGTGACGCTATTGTCACCAGCATTGCAAAAATAATGACTGTATTTATACAGCTTTCCTGAACAGTTTTCTCCATCTTCCGTTGTTTAAACCTTCCCCAGATTTACACCATTGGTTGAGCCATTGTTGGTATGTTGGGCTTGCGAGGAAGTAAACACAGCAATGTTTTGAAAGCGCCACAGTGTAAAGTAATCTACAAATAGCTTCCTAGTTGTCTCTGTACATTAAGCTGAGATAAGAGAAAGTACAGTGTAAAATGTACATCCTTTACCTTTAAAAAGTCAATGTGAGGTTCTGTGAACTTTTAGAGAACTTGTATGCAAGCATATTCAGACTTAATTTAATAGGATGGGTCCTATAAGCTAAACATCAAAGAGTTGTGATCAAGGAGACTTTCTAGTGATGTACAATTCATGAACTAGAGGTTCAGATCTCTTTTAAAAGCATTTTTGCCTCTTTATTGGATAGCAGAGTTGAATGTGAGGAGAAGAGGGGCAAACAGGAAACAACTAGTGTTACTCACAGTATGGTTTGTGTGGTAGTCAATACAAGTTATTCTGAAGTTATTTTAATAAAACAGTGCACCTGATTCAATCACAAATCACAATGACTCGGGCTAAATCACTGATGTGTTAAAGCTCAGTCACTTCAGCAGCTATCAGTTCTTTCAAACCAGTTGTTTCATGAATCAGTTTGATATACAGGTAGCGATTTGTTTATGTCATCAAAAATGCTCCCTGAAGTCCCTGGGGGCATTTTAACAAGACATAAGTAAAAGCGTGCGAGGTAATGAAATATCTCTGCTGTATTTGGGATTAAGTTAGATCATTACATATCATAATGACTGTAATTTCATGTTCTGCAGTTCAGTCTGTTCAGTCGCACACTAATTGTTACTGTCTTAATGGCACATAAAGGAACACACTGTTACTTACAGTACTGTTCCCGTTGAATTGTTTGATTCAGTACAGGCCCCGACTGTTTGGAACCTATTTAGAAATATTCATGAGAGGTTTACAAATAATTTTATTGCTAGTTTAACTGCCAGCTACATAAAGATAGAAAGTACTCTTGAGTCTTGTGATATTCTGTGCACACCATGTTCGAAAAATACTGATGTATGGTCCTCAGTTGCTAGTGATCAGGCTCTTTAAAAAGGTTTGTTATAATGATTATGGTTTGTTTCAGCTTGGTGCTGCAAATCCCATTTACTATAAAATTTATAAACTATGAAATTATGGTAATCCATTTATACAAGCTGTTTGTTTTCGGGAAGTGTTTTTTATTTAAGAAGCACCTATTCTCAGAATATGTATTTAGGGGTTATTCAGATCCATTTGGAAAACTCTTGTTTCCTTTTTAAATCATTTATTACAAGAATACATGGTTATACAATACCAAATAAAATATTTGAAGCCCAGCCACTAAGGAGTGATGGGTTTTTGTACCTGAAAACAGAATTAAATTACTCATAAACACCTGAAAGAAGAGCTACAGTGTATCACTGTATGATTTTGCAAAAACATATTTATGTTTATTCCATAAAAATGGAAACTGAAGTCGTGAATTTGTGTTTTTTTATGAAATCGATATTCAATATTATTGATTGAGTATAATACAGATAGCTGCAATTTTATCCTTTACTGGTTTCAAGTGTGGCATTTATATCTTATTTTTATTTCATAATACAGTATCTGAGTCTCAGAATTATTGTTAACAATCTCAATTCATGGCATTTATTATTGTTTTATTGCCATATGATTCATATCCAATTTTTAATTAACAATAAAAAAGTTGAATCATAGAATTGGAAAGGATTTTTTATTCTGAACTGGTTGCTGAGAGAGGTAAAAACCTTTAAAGAAAAAAATCTGTATTATTATTAGTAGTAGTATTATTCATGTATATGTAGATGCACTCCCTTACAAAATCACCTAACTACTTTTTGAATAATAAATTTTTTGTAAAGATACAGAATCTATTTACATAATAAGGTGAAAATGCATTTTTCATATCTTAATATACAGCATATTGCAAGAAAAATTAAATATCACAATGTCAGGTTTTTTTAAAGCAGCCCTATCAAATATAGTTACTTATTTATTTATTTTAGACCTACACTGGGTCTGTAAGTGAATTGTAAGTTCTACCCTATTTAGGTTGCCCAAACCATCCAGACAGGCAGTTCTTTTTGTTCGTTTATTTTGTTGAACAAATCAATATTTATTTTCTTTCTTCGGCGGAGTGCAACACCTAGAAGGTCTTTAAATGTTGCATAGAAGTATCCCAGACTGAAACAGTTTGAAGACTGGAATGCGCAGAGGACCCATGTGATTGTGTCATGCAGGGCGTTCCATATGTAGAAGCTTCAGGTCACTTTTGGCCAGGGTGAGACAGATGTGTGTACCTGTTAACTGTCACAGCTGCTCCATGTCAAAGTAGCTCTAATTGGAGTTCTGCGTTGTCAAGGCAATGAGTGCCTGCCAGCGAGACTGTCCCACATCTACATGTCATTTTGTCCTCATCTGTCTCTTGCCCTGACAGCTGCATCTGTTGTACAGAGACTTAATGAAGGGTTTTGTAGAGTTTGTGTTTGTAACACACTAACATGTTCTTGTGTTGAGTTACAGCAGCCATATGGCCAATGAATTGTCTTCCCTTGCTGTTATATGTTTGAGTGCTCATGTGATGGGATGCATATTAGAGATGAGAAGCTGTTTGAAACTTGTACTCAGTTCCTAGTACCTGGTGGTGATCTCTTTTTTCAGTTAGTGATTATATCTGATTCAGTGTGCGTTTTTGTGTGTTTGTGAGCAAACCCTGGGAAACACGCACAGCATTTTTTTCTCCCCAATACTGCAAATCACCTTATGTAACCACTGTTATTACCAAACAGATTTACTTAAGATCCGCAGGGTCTTTAACCTTTTTTCAGACCAGGGACCCCCTGGTGGATAAGAGACCTCATGTGACATTTGAAGTCTGTTTTACAATAACATGTGTATAGTATCAAATTATTACATTTATATACTTTTCTTACATTGCAAGGCCATTAAAATGATCATTAACAATGTACTGAGTCATAATGCATTTTGATTTTACTTAATGTGGGAGGAATAATGAAACACTTAGCTGAACTTCAGTTTCTTAACTTTAGCATGTTTGTTTGCTATTTTTTTCCACAAAAATTACTGCAGCACTGTCACGAACCTCCTGTTGAAGGCCCCTGCTGTACAGCATTAATAGTACAACAGTTGTATTTATGGCATTGCAGGTCCATCTATAGTTAATAAGCTGCATTATAAATTGCTTCTCATGTCCACAGACTCTTAGAGCACAAATTGATTTAATAGTTAAAAAGTGACATGGTTTAGCAAAATAAGAGCACATCGCTCAGTCAGGGTTTGAGAGGGAGTTTAGTGGCTCGGCTGTTGAGCTTTTATTGTAGTCATTTCAAATCCTATGCAATTTTGGATCCTCTTTTCACTTGAAATACAGGGGTTATTGTTTAAAATAACTGTTGTGTAGATGTTAAAGCCATAGTTTATCCAAATTCCCTTGTCATTCCGAACCTATATAACTTTCTTTCTTTTGTGGAGAGCAACAACATTTCTCCAAAATGACAAAAAGCATTCTAAAAACACAACTGAATGTGTTAGATTTGTCAGGTTTTAAGTCAGTGACATCAAACAGCGTTGCTTCTGACATATCTTGTGATCAAATGACAGTGCTTGTGTTTACATACATGTTCTTAAAGGGTTTAAAAATGACAAAAAACACCATAAAAACATAATCAAATATGACAGATGGAGCCGTTGTGTTGTGTTTAACACATTTATGTGACATCAAAACTGTGTCGTCATGTAAATGCCATAAACTGTATTCTTTTATTGGCGTAAAACGACTTAAGGATAAACTAATCGACACGATTTTGCATGTAAACACCTTAACCTGCATTCTTTCATTGTCTTATTGAACTTTGCATGTGTGATATGTATCAGGAAAGCATTTTTCCTGTAGATTTAAGTGTTTCTGTTTGTATATATTGTAAATATATTGTATAGTCTGGGTTTTTTTTAACTCAAGAAATGATTAAAAACACTGTTCTCTTCTTTTGCAGCTGAAGGATAAATGGTCATAGATACTGTAAATATGAGAGGAGAATATAAGTATGTACTAATTTGCTGCTGACATTTTGGGATACTCAGTGGTTTGTAATGCTTTATTTACTACTGACGTGAACCTTATTTAATTTTTTATGTGTTGAAAACATGTCTTCTTTGAACTGGCAGGTTATTGGTTTGAGCGTAAACTGATTAAATAGATTATTTTAATAAACAGATTTATTGTAGTAAGCATATTGGTGCAAAGCCTGGTGTGAGACATTTGAGAATAGAGGACTATATTGCATGGCTTCTGAAGACATGGAATATATTGCATAAATCATGTAGACCACTTTTATGGTGTGTTTTTGTCATTTTGGACCTTCAGCACCGGTACCCATTCACTTCTTAGTGAATGTAAGAGAACAGCCATGATATTCTACAAAATATCTCCTTTTTCGTTCCATGGAAGAAAGTAGGCTACAAGTTTGGAATGAATGAAGTTTGTGTGAATAATTCTAAAAGTGTCATTTTTCTGTCAACTATCCTTTTAACAATGGACTCCAAAAGGTCTAAGAGCTCATCACAGACACGCTGTGTTGTTTTCACTGTTGTATGACATGCTGTTAACCCTCTCATCATGACTAAATATCACCTAACTGCAGGCTAATTGTGTCTGTGCATGTTAACGTGATTGGTGCCTTAGTAATAAATATCAATTATTTGACTCGTTGCATCTTTGAATAAGTAATTAAGATGGAGATTTGTTTAGTCAGCAGCTATGTCTCACTGTTCCACAAATATCACACATATACACACTTGCTGTCGGCTTTCTTTCATAGTCTCTTATGTTCCTCACTCTCTCACTCTGTCTCTCTCATATGCGCACAGACGTAGCCACAAAGCTTAGCTATCGACTTTTGGCACAAATGGAGTTGAAGCAGGAAATATCAGGTTATCATTATGATCTCTGTTCTTTCCAGATTAGGCAGGGTAGCGTATGGCTCTAACACAGGGGAGAGGAAAATAATCCACACACACACATATATGCACGCACAATCCACATTGTCTACACAGTCCAATCAAGGATTCATATTCTAATTTAAACCTGTAAGCAAACAAATAATTGTAGTTTTAAACAAAGAAATGTTATAATGAAAAACATTTTATTTTTAAAGAGTCTGCACAGTTGCGACAATGTTAACGCCCTTGTGCTAAAGGTCACATTTTCTTGCTTCCACTCAAGCAGAAGATGCTCTTTCAAATCATGCTGGACTGCATGGATTGTAATATTTGTTAAGTTTAATCATGTTTGAGTGCATGTCTTCAAACAAATTCAAAATAAAAAAATAAATAACAAAAAAATCTGTCTTTATATATACAGTAGCATAAGTCATAATTTTTTTGGTGCTTTTAGTATTAGTGCTGGCAAACAATTAATCGTGATTAATCGCATCCAAAGAGTTTTTGTTTGCATAATATATGTGTGTGCTGTATATATTTAGTATGTATATGTAAATACACACACATGCATGTATATATTTAAGAAAAAATATGTTATATTGGTAAATTAAATACATTTTTATATAATATAAATTATATAAATATACATGTAAATATTTAAAAAAAAAAATAAAATATATATATATATATATATATATATACACAGTACACACACATATATTACATCAACAAAAACTTTTATTTTTGATGCGATTAATCATTTGATAGCACTAGTATTTATTTGTTAATAATTTTATTTTATATTTTATTTTATGTGAAATACTTGAGTTTTAAGTGAGAAAAATACAAAATAAGAGTCTACAGGTCTTAGACTTTTTAGATGTGACATATCTTTGGTGGATATACTCAGTGTATTCGTGTTGTTTGTGTATGCCTTGTGCGCATCTACGTATTTTCCTGATAATAATGTGTATTAGGGATTGCGTTAAGCTGCTGTGGAGTGTTTTCCAAATGAGGCAGATGGTGTGTGTGTGTGTGTGTGTAGGTTTAGGGGTTTGAAGGGCTACAGTTTTACATGAGTCAGAGATCAGATTGACCCATTTCCTCCTTAGCAGAATCCTGACATGTGGAAACACACATACATTTGGGGTTTGTATGTGTCACCGTTTCCCTCCTTCGCTCCCCGTTTCCTACATCATCATGATTCCCTGCAGGAAGTGACACGTGTGGTCTTTTCTCTCTCAGCTCTGTAAAAGTAAAGGAAGCCTCAGAGTGCAGTGGAGGAATTAAAAATGGATAGGAGACGGGGGAGGCAGCACGGATGAGGGGGTCTGCAACCACTCTCTCTCCTAATGATGTGATGTGATGTGACAAGCGTGGTGCTCGTGGGGGCAGAGTTACCATAGCGATTCCCAACACGCCCCCCATCTGTGGCAATCTCCCATGCACAGCATTCATATTTAATGTAACTTTTACTTAGTGCAGTTCAACTGCCCACCCAACTCTTTTTCTCCCTCTCTCTCTCTCTCTCTCTCTCTCTCTCTCTCTCATTCTTCTTGTCATATTTTCAGAAGTAAGATAAATTATACATTTATGGGCTGAATGCTATAATTATTGAGTTTACGGTAAAGTTTTCCAGACTGCTGGAGAGAGAGGCCTATAGGAACTGTCTTGTATTATCATATATGCACTGCTGTTTTTAATTAAAGTTTTAATCAAGCTCTGTATGACTTTCGAGGTATTTTTCTTCCTACATTTGTTATAACCAAGACAGCTGGTATCAGTTTTTGTTTGTGCTACTATCAGCTTTTCTCTTTTTTTTTTTTTCCAAAACATGTTTCTGCAAACTCAGCTGACAGCTTTAATGTTTGTGCAATGGCAGATTGTTGTAATGTTTATCGCTTGGAAATGTTAAGTACTAATCTGAAGGACAAGAACCATCAAAAAAATGACGCAATTCCAAACACCATTCATTGTTTGGGGTTGGTAACATTTTTAATGTTTGTGAAAGAAGTCTCATGCTCACCAAGTCTGCATTTATTTCATTTTTTTTATTAGTAGTAGTAGTAGTAGTATTTATAATACAATATATTATTTCATATTATTTTAAAGTGTAATTTATACGTCACATGATCCTTCAGAAATCACTTTTTTATGCTGATTTGTGTCTTTAAGAAATCTCTTTTAAATCAGGATTCTGAAGTTGAAATATTAAAAATAGAAATTGAAATATTTTGTATAAATGTATTTAATGTAACTTTTGATCATTTAATTCAACTTTGTGGAATGAAAGTAGCCTATTAAGTTCTTTTAAAACTTCTTTTAATCCATACATAGTTTTGCATTATATTTCAAATATTCTGAAACCATATGATAGCCTTCTGTGAAAAAGAGCCATTATTCAAAAATCTTTCCCTCTGCTGTAGCTATTAGTGTCATTCACATTTATACATTAAACAAATGGTGCCAGCTTTGATGTCAGTCACAATCGGCCATAAGGCACCAAAAGTAAATGTACCTTAAAACCAAGGACACAAACTACAGCAAGATTTTCAGCAAGTCGTATGGCTTCAGAAGACTTTGAATATACATTATCACAAATTGTGACTTTTTTAATGATGATTAATTTATGTGTTTATTTATTTATTTTATTTTTTTGGAGCTTAACAGTCCCCTATTCAGTTTGGAATAACATTTGAGTTTGTAAATGAACACAGGATTTTCATTGTTGGTGAACTGTTCCTTTAATGCGAGCTAGACTGCTCTCTGTCTGTAAAGGCTCTATGTTAAATGATATGTTCACGGATTGATTGACCACTCAGTAATTTGTTATCTGATCCTCAGAGAAAGTTTTACACACAGAGTACTAATTGATTAATGCAATCGACGTGTTGTGCTGCGGCTTGCACATGTGACTGACAGATATGTTTGCTTGTTTGCATGTTTACTTTAGGTTATGAGTGCACTTACAGCTTGGTGATCCACATAGACAAGCCAATGAGAGGATGGCCAGAGGTCACATGATCTGCAGAAGCGCCTACCAGCCACTACTACTGATTCTACTGAGCGTGCTCCAGCTGGCGCATACACAAAGTGAGTACACAGACATCAAATACATATAAAACAGAGGCTGAATCCTCTGCAACTCAGAATGGTTGTTGGCTCTTTTTGTGAAATATTCTTCTTCCTCAGCAGTGCAAAGGATAAAAGCACACTTTATTGCAGCACACAAAGTATGTAATTAAAAAATAAGGTTTTTGAACATGCAAAGCAATTTCATCATGCTAAACCAGTTGGATGGATTATAATACTTTCCTCCATTTGTTTCTTTCACTGCACCAAATGTCCGGATCAGTGTTTACAAGACAACTGTGGCTTTCGCTGACTACGTAAAGAAATGACGTCAATGTTTAATACATGGAATTTTAGCTTTTCATTAGATAATCAGGCTGGCGTTATGTTATTTTGTATTAGAAGAGGAAAGAAATAACATTGTGTTTTAGTTGTTAAGAATTTAAGTGCTGAAAAAAGATTGCAGTTTTATTAAAATAGAATTAATTGTATATGTATTTAATTTATTAAATTGATTTAGGATTTCTTTTTTTATTAAATTATTGTATATTAATTATTATAAACATTGTTCTCTGTTCTCTCTCATTTTTTAATAGCTTTTTTTTTTTAAATGTAAGAGTAGTCGCACTCAAGTGCTTTCTTTTGTAACCGTTATCCGAGCCTTTGCAGATTAAAGCATGTAAAGTGAAGATGAAGAGATTTCATGTCACATCATCTGCGGTGATGACACTAACTTTCACCCACGCACACACTTCATTGTTCGGTTTGAACCTGAGCTGACCCTTTGGTTAGTTACACATGCCATTAGTTTAGAGAGGCTGGTCAGTGGGTTATAGTGCAGATTAATGTGACATCATCCTTAGGTCGAGTGGATTAGCAAGCACTGCAGACTGCATCAATCACACCGCTTATCTGCACTTTCCTCATCTACAAGAGTTAGTTCACTCCGTCTTTCGTAATAACTGTAATGCACTTTAATGCATACATGATGTCACAGCCTAATTTTCAAATAGGTTTTATGATTTTAAAGTCAATTTAATTGTCATTTTCAACAAGGGATAACAATGTGTTAAGTATTTTAAGCCTTAGATTGAACAATGGAATCAAGTGGCATAGAAGGCAAGGGTTTTTAACTTGACATTACATGGCACAAGATAATGATGCTACTGGTTTTTTTGTGGGGGAGGGCATTTATTGTGATTGTACAGTGTAGGGGAGATAGAGAGAGAGAGGGGGGCAGGGCAGGAAAGGTCCTCAAGCCGGGATTTGAACTCGGGACGTCCTTAGCGCAGCAGCCCTTTTATGTCAGCGTGCTGACCTGATGCTAACACGTTAAATTACAGAAAATAACTTTTTCCATGCCTCACAGTGATTGGTTTACGGAGAAAAAAATTGTCATAAATTTCTGTTACCATGATTTTTACTGGTATCACAAACAAAATTTTTATTATTTTATTATTATTACTTATTATTTATGTTTATTATTTTTATATATATATATATATATATATATACAGTATATAATAAACATTTATTATATATAATACATAAAATATGTGCATATCATATGCACGCAAAAACTGTGTATCAGATGAGTTTTCATTTTTATTTTGCATACTATTTACTCATTTTTATGAGACCAGGCTCAAATACAAAATTTTTGTTTTATTTTATTTTCATTTCTTTTTTTTCATCATATTCTAGACAATTTATTTATTTTTATTTTTTTTTGCATGTCTTTTAATTTATTCATTTATAACAGATGTATAGTTATGTTGAGCACAACATAAAACTTAATTATCTTAACTGCCAGAGATATATTTATGAGTACATTTATTATATTATTATATTTAGTGCATAACTTCATGATGCATAGATGCATTTGTCAATGTTCATTGTGGAGATTTTAAATAGTAAAACTTTCCCTATCCTCAAGACAATTCTAAGTTGACCAATCTGTCCTTTCTCTGCAGGTCCTCCTCAGTTCACCCGGACACCCCTTGATCAGATAGGGGTTCAGGGGGGTGTGGCCTCCTTCGTATGTCAAGCCACAGGAGATCCACAGCCTAAAATCACATGGAGCAGAAAAGGCAAAAAAGTCACCAACCAGAGATTTGAGGTAAACACACCTCAATTGAACAAACACAAAACATACAGACAGCTTGCTTACGCATTTCTTGCAAGCAGCGATACAAGGTTGTAACACTACTAAAGTGAGATTCCCACAGTACACTTCCCGTAACTTCACACATTTGCTCTGGCTCAATGGATGCCATACACATGGTCTATGAAGAGACACAAGCTATTCTGGGAGTTACTAACACATTTCCCTTTTGTGTTTGTCTGTAGGTGATAGAGTTTGAGGATGGTTCAGGGTCTGTGTTGCGAGTGCAGCCGCTGCGGACCCCCCGTGATGAGGCTGTGTATGAATGTGTGGCATCTAACGAAGCTGGAGAGATCAGCGCCTCCACCCGTCTTAGCGTTCTCCGCGGTAGGCACAGAGCTGACTGGAAGCTTCTTCAAGAGTTAGCTCTTACTTGGACATCAGAAGTGCATTTCTTGCTTAAAACGTGGCATCTCTCAGTATTGCTGTTATTTTTAGAGATGCACTGACAGAGAATGTCTGGGAAACACCAATTAGAAGATTAAATTAGTCATTTCTGGTAAAATTAAAATTGATCCACATATTGTGTATTATTGATATTGTGTCCCTTGTTTTCTGTAGACACTGTTTGTCATTTTAATACATTTTTATTAATATCTAAAATTGAAATTACAACTTTAACAAAGCTTAAAGTCTTTTTTTAAATAAAATGAAAAATGCATGCCTTTTTATTTTGTAGTTTGTCGTCAACAAGAATAAGTCCTTAAAAAAAGAAAGAGAAATGAAAAAAAAAGAACTTTTAAAACAAAATGCGTGCTACTTTGCATAACATCTGCATAAGATCACCTTCACCTTGTGAAGATCAAAGCCCTCTATTGAAGGCAGAGGTGTGAGTGTAATGGTTGTTTGTATTTGTTTATTTCAGAGGACCAGCTTCCCACTGGTTTCCCGTCTATAGACATGGGCCCTCAGCTGAAGGTAGTGGAGCGTTCTCGCACCGCTACCATGCTGTGTGCAGCCAGCGGAATGCCAGACCCTGAGATCACCTGGTTTAAAGATTTCCTCCCCATAGATACACACACTCATGGGCGGATCAAACAGCTACGCTCAGGTTTGTGTGCTCTGAAGGATTCACACAGTCTCTGTGCTCTTATACTCGTCATATGTTCAAAGGTGCACTTAGCAAATGTGTCTCATTAAAATGTCTTAAAAATATACATAAAAAACACATAAAAAAGAAATAGTATATGTTACATATACTGTTTTAAATGATGTACACTCAAATGAGATAAAGAGTCAATAGTTTAGTCAAAAGATATTAATAGTTTAAAAAATGTTTTATACTACCTTGAGCAGGTCGTCATTACATGACTAGCAGTTTTGCTTGTAAAAACAAGTTACAAATATTTATTATACATAATTAATTAGTGATGCACCAATAATGAAATGTATGCAACTATAGTAATAATTAATGCATAAGTGTGACCTTGGACCGCAAAAAGTCGCACAGGTATATTTTTGTAGCAATAGCCAAAAACATATTGTATATGCCAATAAATTTTTTTCTTTTATGCCCAAAATCATTAGGATATTAAGTAAAGATCATGTTCCATAAAGATATTTTGTAAATTTCCTATTGTAAGTATATCAAAACCTAATTTTTGATTAGTAATGTGCATTGCAAAGAACTTCATTTGGACAACTTTAAAGTTGAATTTCTCAATATTTAGATTTTTTTGCGTCCTCAGATTCCAGATTTTCAAATAGCTGTACCTCGCCCAAATATTGTCCTATCCTAACAAACCATATACCATAATGAAAAGCTTATTTATTCATCTTTCAGATAATGTATAAAGCTCAATTTCGAAAAAAATGACCCTTATGACTGGTTTTGTGGTCCATGGTCACAATTAATAAGTCTCTGGTCAGTTATCAAATAATACTTTTTTCTGCATTAAATTGATCAAAAGTGACAGTAAAGAATTGTTTTAATGTTTCAAAAGATTTCCATTTCAAATGAATCTGTAAAGAAAATGTATGTTTCTACAAAAATATTAAGCAGAACAACTGTTTTCAACATGGATTATAATATGAAATATTTCTTAAGCATTAAATCAGGATTTTAGAATGATTTCTTATGTTATGTTCTAGTTATGATGATGCTGAAAATTCAGTTTTGTATCACAGAAATGAATTACATTGCAAAATATATTCAAATAGAATAAATGTTATTTTAAATTACAATTATATTTTCACAATATTATTGTTTTTACTGTATTTTCGATAAATAATGCAGATTTGGTAAGCATTAGACACTTTAAAATACATTTTAAAAAACATAGCAAAACTTTTAAATGTGTATATAGTGTATATTATGCATTGCTATATACTTTAGAAACTAATAATAAAAGTACTTCTAAACAGAACAAGAAAACCAAAATACAATACAGATACACAAGACTCATCATAACAGTGGGAAAAATCAATTGTCATGCAGTCACTGCCAGACCGATGTAACAAACCATAACAGCCAACAATTCCCATGCTACAAAACTACACACAAAACCTCTTTGAGTGCACCTTTAAAGAAATCCTGTAGCCTAATATGCTTTCTCTCTCTTACACACACACACAGACAGTTTCAAACACACTGTTTTTGCTGTGTGAGAACCTTAAGTGATAAATGTGCTGTCTCTCTTTCTGTGTTTTAATCTACAGAGTCCTTTGGTAAGTGTGCTATTCTGAGGCACAACACACACTCACATGTCCAAGCACAAAACAAACAAACATACAGTTATTGGTAAAGCGCATGATATATATCTATATATTGTATTCCCCCTAACAGTATAGTCACCCTCTCTCCACGCACATAGTCACACAGCAGTCACGTACAGTAGATACAGTCCCCTTTACCCGAGCGCTGCCCCTCTAACGTGTGATACCGAGCCTCTCGCTTCCACACTGACTTACTTTTTCTGACTCCCTCCTTCACTGGCTCACTCGTTCACTTCTCCAAACGCTCACTGCCCTCGGCATTGGATTTCCTGCATCACTACCCCCTCACTCTTTAAGATCTCTCTCTTTGTCTCTCTCTTTCTTTCACTTTGTTGTCTAGGTAGGTTTGAATGTCCTAATGCTGAATGTTACAGTGGCTTTTCACCCAAAACCGTGGCCTTTTTTGGCTTTCTCCTCTCTCTGGGCTCGAGTCTGCCTGTCTTAAGTCTCTGTGTTCTTTTCGATTATTGAGGATATTTTCTCTATTGCACTGGTTTCATGATCTGTTTTCTTAGAAAACGGAGGTGTCATCTAGAGGTTGTGCTACAAATAATTGCTGTCTGCCACTGATGGACTTGGTTGTAAATTTTCCGTCATGTTCTGCCAGATTTTTTTTAATGTTAGTAAAATGCATGTAACACTTTGTATTTATAGTGTGACACTGATATCCCCACAGTATAGCGGAGTAGCAGATTCTTGGCTTTTTATCCCACTCTTGTAAGTAATCTGGACATCTAATTTAAAGTGCCCCTGTTATGGGTAATGGAAGGTTCATATTTTGGTTTTGGGAGTCTTCAACAATAGGTTGACATGCATGCAAGGTCTTTACCTTACTTGGTCAAGGTTTTTACCTTACTTTTTACCTTAAATTTCTCCCAAATGATTCACTCAACGATTAAGTTTTCCAAACCCCTCCTTTGCATGACACTAATCTGCAGTGATTGGTCGGATCGGCCTAATCAAACGATACAGCAGCATTTGTGAGCAAAGTGCTGCTTTGTGTACATTGTTACCAAGGACACAGCTATTTTACTGCTCCAAATGTGGCACCTAGTGGCAAAGAATGAAGTTGCATTTTCATTCAGACCAACACACAAAAAAAGATTAAGTGGGCAGGCAATAAGCTAATGTTTCTTGTTGATGTCAACATGAAGCAGCTTGGGATTTGTTTTAAAAACAACTCGTTTCAAAGATTTAGTCAACTCTTTCCTTTGAGAGACAGTAACTGTTACACACTGCATGATAGAACATTTTATGAATAGGGGGGCTTTAAAGCTGCAGTCTGTTTTTTTTTTGTATCGCTCTAGCGGTATTTTTAAACCATGCTAAATGACGGAAAATTTTCTTTTCTGTTCAATTAAGACAACCTCTTTTGTCATCTCATAAAAACCCAACATACACTTTGCACTTAAGACATGAAGAGTCTCCCTCTTCCCTTTTCTCTTTTTCTTGCACTCTTTTTTTTGCTGTTTCTATTATATCCCTCTATCTTTCTGTTTTCTTTCTCTGTATCTCTTTTTCTCTCTCTCTCTCTCTCTCTCTCTGTCACTCTGTCTTTTTCTCATTCTCCCTCGCTGCACTAACTCGTCTTCTCTTTAATCTCCCATCTGCTTTCATTCTCACACATCCAGGGGGTACACCTATCCGAGGTAAGAGACTAAAGCAACCCACCATATCTATCCTCGCCTTACTGCTCTCTTTCTTTCTTCCTTCCTCTTCCCTTCCTCTCTCTTTTCATCTCTTTCTTTCTCTTTCTCTTTCTCTTTCTCTTTCTCTTTCTCTCTGTTTGACTAACCGTGTCATTTTCAGAGACTGTTTATCATGATTAATGTTCTTTCACCATGATAAGACTTCCTCCCCTTTACACAGATCTTATCTCAATGTGTTATTTTCATGGTAAATTAAAATCAAATAGGCATTCATTTTGTGAGTTGATAAAAATCATTTAAAGATGATTTACTTTAGTGGTTTTCTTTCTTGAGGTGGTATTACTTTTTGAAGCAGGAAGCTTGGGCAGGACATATTGAAAGTCTACGTAGGTTATATTAAGAGGAGGGACATAGTCTATAAATTTTAAATGTGTATATTACATAAAAGTGCACTATAGTGTTTTCGATGGCTTCAAAGCTAATAGCCAAGGACTAAAAGCCACGAAAATCAACCCTCCAATCCTGGATGGTTGCACCATTGCTTGAAAGGGAGAAGTATATACATGCTATAATTTGTAGTTGAAACAGATATGAGAGATCACTTGTGTTTTCCAGCTAAATAGAGATGAGACTAGCTAAACTATCTTGTGTTATTTTGTATTGGGTAATATAGACCATTTAAGTTAGCAATTTCAGTGACATGTTTTGCTGTCACTAACTTTACAGAAAATACTGTTTCTGTGAAATACTGTTGCTTTGCACAAATTAAGCCATTTTTCCTGCTTTTGCTGTTTTTCTCACGCTCTTCTATCCCTCTGTGGATCTTTTCACTTCTTTCTCCCTCTAATTAAACACCATTTAATTTTTTTTCAGCTAGAAATTTCTACTTGGATGATAAATCAGGCTATTTTTTATTTATATCTTGTCGTTTTAATGAAGCCTTTTTAGAATCTGCTCTACATGCAGTTCAACAGTCTGTGTCTCTTGGAGTCATTTCTGTCTGTTTGTGTCTCTATCTAACTATTAATATTTAAAAAACATTGTTGAAAGAGGCTGACTGCTTTTCTTTTTCTCTTCGACAAGGTCACTTGTTCGATTGTTTTGAGATCTTAAGGCAATATTTGGTTTGTTCTTGAAAAACTGGAACATTTTTAATACTGCAGGGATTGTTATACTGTTTAATTCCGTATTTTTGTGCTAATATTTACATGCAAACCAGTTGTGTGCGGTGTTGGCATGTCTGAGTTACCGTTAACACAATGTTACAGGTTCAGTACAAATTAAGCTCTATATGTAAAGCTTATGTGAAAAGAGGGAATGTATTGTGCAGGAATAATGCATATATATAGTAGAAATTGTTGCTAATTGCTGCTAACTTTGTAAAATTGTATATACCTGTCAATAGAGCTTAACTTGTACCCAACCCATATGTATCCAGGTGCACTTCAGATTGATCAGAGTGAAGAAACCGATCAGGGTAAATACGAGTGTGTCGCAACCAACAGCGAAGGAACACGCTACTCAACACCAGCTAACCTTTATGTCAGAGGTACAGCTTTCTGTTACTTATTTGAGTGCTGTAGAATTAGAACCTGTAACTAACACATTTTTATGAATAGATACATGTCAAAGTGAATCTGTATAGTCTGATCTGTCTGATTCTTCTTAGATTGTCTCCTCTTACCTTAGATATGTTGTCATTATTTGTTTTTTTTCTATGCTCATTTCTCACTGCCGGACTCCTCTATAGAATTAAGAGATGGTAAGTGCTCTTCCTCTCCAACCAAAGCTCTTTTTCTTACTCTAACCTAAGTCTCAGACCCTCACATCCACATAATCCTTCCCCTCTACTGGGATTCCCTCCCTCCAGACAATCTAACTCACTTTCCAGATCCTAATACTGCATATGTCATTTGACACTGATCCGCCATATTTCACCTGATCCTACTTAACCGCGTTCCATAACATCATGCTAATAGCAAATTATATCATAGTAATGCTGTGTACTCATTTGAACTTGTGTCCATCTATACAGAAAAACTTGCAATAGTTGGTTGTTCATGTTACAGAATGCTGTGACATTACAGCATCATAATTTTCTGTATTTAAACAATATATAAGCACTTTCTAAAGCAATTTCTGTTTTATGGAATATATTCTGTTTAATATGGATATGATTTAAAATACAATTTACTAATGCATAACCATTTTATTTTTATTATTAGCATTTTTATAAACCAGCCAGTAAAAGCCAGTGTTTTTTCCTTTTATTTTCAAATCAACTTTTTCTTTCTTTCTTTCTTTCTTTCTTTTTTTTAATATTTAATTACATTTGACAAATTCTGCATCACTGCCTGGTACACTTTAAACACTTTAAACACTTTAAAACTACCTTTTAATTCTTCACAGCTCATTTTTACCAAATTGTTCCTTTATTTGTGCTCTATCAATTCACCAACTTTTATGATATATATCTTATTTAAGCCTGGATAAATTTGCATCATAATGTACTATGTGTACTTTGGCATGCCAAAGTCAGTGTTTAGCTTAAAAATGTGTAGCACTTTTCTCATGTGGTCACAGGCAGCTGTGTTTTTGATGGGTCCTTTCTAATTATACGGCCAGTCACAAAAATTATGCATAGTCTGGGACATTGAAGAGGGGGCACAACCACATCTTATCACACTCTTCACTACAACACAGATTGATAACCTGCAGGGTACAGCATCTTGAGGGTGCATCTTATTAGGCGCAGTGCTCTCTGTAGCATTAATAATGTCTTTAACATGAGTTAATAAATGGCTCACTGTCTTTCACACCCTCAGTGCGACGCATCCCTCCTCGCTTCTCAGTGCCACCGATGGATTATGAGATCATGCCGGGAGGAAGTGTGAATATCTCCTGTCAGGCAGTGGGCGTTCCCATGCCATATGTCAAATGGATGCTGGGAGCAGAGGATTTGACTCCAGAAGATGACATGCCTATTGGGCGAAATGTTTTAGAGCTCACAGATGTACGCCAGTCTGCCAACTATTCGTGTGTGGCCATGTCAACTCTCGGAGTTATTGAAACCGTTGCCCAGATCACAGTTAAAGGTACGCGGGAGTGAAATTTAAAAGACTCTTTGAAGATGTATAATGTTATTGAAGGAAGAAAAACCTTTTAGTTAAACAATATGTTCCATGGGCAGAGCCAGCATTTAGAAAGCAGGGTAGCTGATGGTTGTTCCAAAGCCTAGTGAGCTGGCTTGCTTCTAATTCCTGGCTAACTGAAATATGACCTCATAAGTCAACGACTTGGAACATTCTTCATAGGCAGCTACTCACTCTGGGTGCACACAAGATCACCATTTGGCTCACTTCCTTCACCGTCTTATTATAAGGTCTATGAAATCTTGAATGTTATACAATGTCTAATGATGAAACTCAGTGAAAATGATAAAAAACAAAAGATTTAGTTTTAGAAAGTAGTCTTGTATTATGTTCACCATGGCTGCTTTTATTTGATTGTAAATACAGTAAAACAGTTGTATTGTAAATTATTACAATTTAAAATAACTGTTTTCTATTTGAATATATTTTAATATGTAATTTATTCCTGTGATGACAAAGCTGAATTTTTATCAGCCATTACCCCATTCCTCTGTCATATGATCATTATCATTATATGTTGATTTTATGTGCAACTAACAATCTAATTGATATTATTAGTGCTGGGCAATGATTAATTGCAGTTAATACAAATAGAAAATAAAAGTTTTTGTGTACATACAGTAATATATGTGTGCATAGTGTACTGTGAGTATTTATTATGTATATATAAATACACACATATTTATATATTTAGGAAAAATATGTTATGTTTATATATTAAATGTATTTATATATTATAAATTATATGAATAGAAATATATGTAAATATTTTTAAAATATATACTGTATGTTTCTTTATATATACATAAATTTACACAGTATATTATATAAACAACATCTTTTGTTGCAATTAATCGTGATTAATCATTGCCCAGCATTATATATTATATTTTAAGTTAAAAACATTTGTGGTGATTAATGCCTTTGTGGATACAGTGATACATTTTTCATGATTTTTTGATGAAAAGAGCAACATTTACTGTATTCCAAACAAAATATTTTTGTATGAAATGTACAAAAGTTTTTACTTATACTGTACATTTGATCAGTTTAATGCATCCTTGCTTAAATAAAGTATAAATGTACTGAGTATAAGCTTAAACTTTTGAACGATTTTCACTTCAATATTATACAGCTCACAAATAGTTATTTAAAAATTTAAATACATATCCTTAATTTATCCATTTCCTCCCCTGTAGCCCTTCCCAATCCTCCAGGAGCTCCAGTTATCATGGAGCGATCTGCCACCAGCATCACTTTAATGTGGGACAGTGGAAATCCACTTCCTGTATCTTACTACATCATTCAGTATCGCCCCGCCTCCTCCACAGACCCCTTTAAAGAAATTGATGCCATAGCAACAACTCGTTACAGCGTGGGTGGACTCAGCCCCTACTCGCACTACCATTTCCGGGTTGTGGCGGTGAATTCGATTGGCCGTGGCCCACCGAGTCAAACCGTGGAAGCTCGCACGGCTGAACAGGCGCCTAGTTCCCCTCCTCGTCGTGTCAGAGGTCGTATGCTGAGCGGTTCCACGGCGATGGTGCAGTGGGAGGAGCCAGAGGAAGCCAACGGTCAGGTGGTTGGTTACAGGGTGTATTACACCTCGGATTCATCACTGTCTGTGAGCCAATGGGAGAAGGAAATGGTTCGAGGGGCGAATTTTATGAACATACGAGACCTGACACCGAACAAAACCTATTATATTAGAGTTCTCGCCTTCACCGCAGTGGGAGATGGACCTCTTTCCAGCGATCTGCACATCATTGCTAAGACAGGAGGTTTGCAGAATTTGTAGTTGGAATTATACATTCTAATATTGCACCCTATTTTGTTTCTGTTGCATCATTCCCTAAGCATCGTCTTTCTGCCTCCTCTCATTTCTAGTCCCGTCCCAGCCCACAGAACTGAAGGCAGAGGTGAAATCAGAGACCAGCATTCTGCTGTCGTGGATCCCTCCTGCTCACAGTGGTGCAGATGCCATCACTGGTTATGAGCTCATTTACAGGCTTGGAGATCAGCCAGAGCAGGTACGCACACACATATGCATACAAAATGTTTTCATTTTGTGGTGTCTGGATTAATGCTAATAACTTTAAACCTCTATTTTCCAGAAAATATCATTTGATCCAAGCTCCAGTTATCTGCTGAAGAATCTGAAGCCATTTTCCACCTACGTATTTCAACTAGCAGCACGCAGTAAACACGGCCTGGGGGCATTTACCGGTGAAATCACGGTTCAGACTCCACAAACACGTATGTTCTGTGTAAAGCTTTTATAAAAAACAGGCACAGACACCTTTCTCTTTGCTAAAAACACCAAGCTATGTGTTTTAAACGGTGGTGTGCTGGCAGGCTTCTTAACAAATTTTGTAGTGTTGCTTACGCAAAAAGTCAAATGCTAAAAATAAATGTTGCACTGAGACAGGAAGTGTCGGTTAGAAAAAACAGTGTAGGTATGTGAGTAAGATTAGGACAAGTGTTCATTAGAACCTTACACTGACTTTAAGAAGACGACCTTTGTAGCTATTAGAAGGTTTCTTTTGAACAGGAAGTGGAAACTAGTGCTTCAGACCGCAGGTTAACTTGACATTTTATATGCTGACACATACATAGATGCACACAGAATATGATAAGCTTAAAGCCAAGCTCATACTATATTTTCAGCATGCAAAATTTCTTTGGATGCAGCCATGGTTGTGATATGACACGCGGGTGCTTAGAATAACAATATCGTCAGCTGGTGTGGCCGCTAATATTGTATCTTTATAGTTATCGTTCTTGGTATGAACGGTGCTTTATTCATTATTACCACTGAAATTATATACTGGCATAGAGTGGTGTAATTATCTTTTGCTTATGTAAGAAAAAATAAAATGAGAATGAGGGCTTCCCTCTGACTGCATGATATTGTCCTAGTCTGTTAATTGGATGGGTTAAGTTTAAACGCCAGGTAAGATCATGAGACACTATTAGAAAGGATCTGGAAGGATGGAGTCAAACAAGTAAGTTTTATGTTGAATGTATTTCTTTTTCATTTCAGTTCACTGTTTGTGAATTATCTTTTGCAGTTTGATGTCTTTGTCTGTGACAGTCCCACAACATTTTATGTCTGTTTTGTCTGTTTTTCTCTTATTTCATTTCATTTTCACACATTATCATTCATTACAACACTAAAACTAACATCGGCTGCCACAACACACAATTAAACCCGCCCACTTCTCTAACCACCCAATCAGAGTCCATACCCCCTCCCCAGGAAGTCACATGCATTAGCCCCTCCTCCACAAGTCTATTGCTCAGCTGGGCTCCACCCCTTACAGATGAAAATGCAGGCATAACGGGATACTCCATCCGATATGTGGCAGTGGAACGGGAGAAAGACCCCGTACAGAAGATCTCGGACATCCCATCTAACTGTTTCCGGTATCGGATAGAAGGGCTGAAGAAAGGGACCCTGTACTCTGTGACAGTTGCTGCCCACACTGACACAGGTCAAGGGCCTGAGAGCCTACCGATACTGATCCGCACAGAAGAAGACGGTATGTCTGTATGACCATGATTAAATTTGACCCTTGACCTGAAGCTAAGCCTCCTTTTCCTTGGTCTACCAAAGGCGCTTTTGTCCTCTCAACATTTGCCTTATCCTAAACCGAATGGTTGAATTATTCCTGACTTTCCCCAAGCTTCCCTTTCTTAAAGGATTTTTCCACCTATATCCATAATTGCCTTTTTGTCAGATCCCTATCCATAGCAAATGCTTTTTCCCAACGAATTGCCACACCTTTTTTTCCTCACCTTTTCCGTTCTCCTCCTGTGAGCTGGAAGGACAGTTCAGCTGTGACTGCATGTCCTTTACTAAACTACCCCTTTAGTGCCCAGCGCCCCGCCGCGGGGTGTGGATGTGGTGGTCTTAAACGCCACCTCTGCCAGAGTGTCATGGAAACCTCCAGTTGCTGAGCGACAACATGGAAAGATTCGCGGTTACCAGGTGACATACGCCAGACGAACAGCAGGAGAGAGAACAGTCTCTCCCAAAATTAGGGAACTCCTACTGAGAGACCTGCAGGTAGGAGACTTCACCTTACTGACACACACACAAATACACTTCTCATTCAGTATGTGCTGCAATCGTTCTTTAGAAATGGGGTGTTTATTTTATTAAGAAGATGTCTTTTCTTAAAACTTACTGTCTTAAATATTGTCCTACCTTTGTCAGTTTAATTTTTTTCATTCACAAACAGTCTCATTCAGCCAATAAATTCATCAAGGCAACTATAGGTTTCTTGTTCAAAATTTTTTCAAGTAATAAATATTAGTTAATCCAAATAATTTTGTAACTATGAAGATTAATAATCATATAAAAACAAAATGACCGTTTGGAAGATCAGAAATTATTATTGATATCATCTTATTGAGAGTATTTTTACAGGATGTAATTGCCAAACCAGCCAGTATTTGAGTGTTTTAATTTATAAACATTTGAAAAACAAATTTATTCATTCATAATTAAATGTATAATTTACTGCTTGCTAATTGTTGCACTAATAAGTATTTAATAAGGTTTATCCAAATGTCACTGCCATCACACAAAATATAAAAAACCCACCGTCACACATATTAAAGTTAACTTTATCAAGTACATGTGATAATGTAATAGTTGAAACAGTTTGAAGATGTTTTTGTATTTTTCAAGGTTTAAGAAGTAGTGCTGCTAATTGAAGTATCAATCACATGTATTAGAAATATGATGCAGATGCCAGCTATCACTTGATCTGAATGAGTTGTTTGTTTGTCAGTAATTAGGCTTCTTAGCTCAGCTAATGCTTTCTAAATGGACTTTAATTTAGCCTAAATCATCAGATAACAACAGTATCTGCTTATTATCCGCATGCTGAGACAGAACCTCTGATAACTATCTCAAAAACTAAGAGCCTTAAAACCACCATGTAATTGTTCCAGTGAACCTTTCACACTATTTATTCTCAATAGACCTTTATTCGTTGCGTTCTTGCGAATAATTATATTACATCTTGGCATTCACATCAATTTTACCTATTTGTGTCTTGTTTTTGTAAACAGCCACAGAATGACTCGAAACAATATGTGAGTATATCCACTTTGAACATGACCCAGAATTTGAATTAATATATTTACATGAATCAAAGTCCCTTAGAGGCAAATCAATTCACTTTGGGGCTATCTTTGTTATGCCTTCAGGCAGCTTTATTTTATCTAGGCAGTAGGCATGAATAGAAATATACCTGAGTGGATAAAAAATGCAGTCTGTCTGTCAAGAGTCAAATCAAATTATAAAGGTATCAATGATATAAAAAAGCTGCTTTACCTCAGATCTTAGTAAAAATATCATGCAGGTCCAGCTAATGTGTTTGCACATACTGTACTGAAGTAAATCAGACAGTGTCTCAATCAAACTGTTATTGACTCATTTAACTGAGAAGCTGGACATCCATTCACCGTCATATTGAGCATTATGATTTCTCCCATTAATTTTGCAACAATTCCTTGCCTTCTTCCTTACTCAGTCTCTGATATGAATACAGATTATGTGGTGCAGTATAGCAGTATTTATTTTATTTTGTTGAATTAGTGTTATGGTAAAATGTGTATTTGTTTATTAGGACCTAATTTTGACTGATTTATGGCCGAACACTGAATACTCTGTGACTGTGGCTGCATTCAACTCAAAAGGCGATGGAGCTCGCAGCAAACCTACAGTCATCAGAACTAAGCCATCATGTGTGTACACATTCCAACATACATACAAGCTATTGCAGTAATATAAACACATGTTTTTATGTCTATATACACGTTAAAGAGAAAGGTCACCCAAAAATGAAAATATTTACTACCTTCATGTCATACCAAACCTGCTTAACCTTGTTTTATTATATAGAACACTAAGGGAGACAATTTGAGGATTGCTCTTCTGCACCTTTCAATGATAGTTTTTTTGATTGCTGCAACTGGATATTAAGTGTATTTTTTTGGAATTGTAAGCTTTGTGTTCAACTTTTCAGTTCATAAATGAATCTATCATTGAACTGGATCAAATGATTCACATTCAAATGATTTTCAGACAAATCAAACTCCTTCCATTAACATAAAACTGTGCCATGGAAAGCAGTGGTGGATGTCAAGAGCGAATATCACTGAACGAGTTAAGCTTTTCTATTTACAAGGTGTTCTATGTACAAACAAATCATTCAGACCAATTTAATGATTCACTGAAGAGATCTGACTCCAGAAATTATTTTCCAGCAAATCAGAGTATTTTAACTCTTTGAATAATTAAAAAATTCACCTAAAAATTTTATTCACCTAAAAAAACGATGGTGGATGTCAAGATTTTTAGTGAATATCATGGAGTCTGTGACGTTTTGATTCAACCAATTTGTGACCGGATTCAACAAATCACTGAAAAGAGCACTTCTCTTATTAGCGCTATAGTGAATGTCAGAATTTCCATTAAATTTATTGATCTGGGGATCTCAGTGAGTCATTCAAAAGGTTCTTTAGTCCTAGTTCATTTTAAATCCATAGAAAAGAACATTGAAACTTTGTTCTTTTGTGTATTGCAGAAGAAAGTCTTTTCATATTCATTTTTGGGTGAACTAATCATTAAAGTAACCACAATGTCAAGTATATCACTTATCCCTACACATATCTTAGCTGCAGTGCTACATACGTAGTGTTGATCTACAGTATTATTTTCTACTCCACAGTGCCAGGTATGCCAATGCTTACAGTTGCACCATTGGATGATGGCACTGTCCTGCTGAAATGGCAGCCTCCCCCTGCTGGTCTGTCCCCTGTGCTGGGCTACAGACTCTCATATGGCCAGGCTGACCCGACTTCAGACACCTTCATGGTGCAAGAGCTAAACTCTGAGGAGCGCACATACTCCATCCCATCTTTGAGCGCAGGGGTGCTGTACTTGTTCCGTCTCGCGGCCCGTACCATCTGGGGTTACGGTTCAAGCGCTCAGGTCACACTTCTAACACCACACGTGGTGCAGACAACCACAGACGACATGGCAACAGCCCCAGGGACAACAGATGCTTTAAATGTGAGCATACAGGAAACCGTTCCGCTTTTGGCTAACTTAACAGCCGAAGACATCAACTCCTCTTCTGTGATCCTGAGATGGGAGCGACCAAAAAACTATGACTGGATCCAGGGTTATCGTGTGTGGTTTGCTGTCACCTATAGTAATGGGACGGACATTGCCATGGAATCGGACATTTCGGAAGCCACAGTGGTTCTGAACGGCCTAAGGCCAAATACTGAGTATGTGGCGAGAGTGTGCATGCTTAGCAAACATGGCCCTGGGCCCTATAGTCTCCCTATATCCATCAAAACACAACCAGCAAAGGAAGGTAGGACTCATGTATATCCTCCTCACACACAAATCTTTACTGTCAAGCAAGCCTTACTAAACAAAACCACTACATTTTCATTACTCTAGAAGGATATTTTTTTTTGTATGTCTGGTCGTTTTTTGTCTTTCTTTGTCGGTCTGAGTCTCTTGTTCGGTGACATCCATTAAGTGCAGATAAAAGGTGAGAATCTCTCTGTAAATGGATCTAGGTGATTGTGGAGTGCTCCATTATCTCGTAAGACAACTGTGGTAAAGTTGAGCCTTTAGAAAAGAGTGATGACTTCTTGTCAGCACTATAAGAAAAAGTAACTTACTAGCTCTTTTCTCACCTGCCGGCTCTGTGCACCTTTTACGGATAACAGCCTGATGTGGTAAATGTTTTTTGTAGAAACAGTTGAAAGGATTCTTTGATGTTCTTCATAAATGCTTTAGCAATGCTGGAGGCCAGAGGTTTTGCTCAGGTGAGCTGAAGTATTGATGTGTGATGTATTGATCTCTTGTTTTTTTCTCTCTCTCACCATCTTCAATAGTGTTTGCTGTGAACTTCAGAGTGAAAGCTGCTATGAAGAGTTCAGTGCTGCTGACCTGGGAGTCACGAACCACCAGTAATAAAGCACACTCTCTTATTGTAAGTTCTGCAAAATACTGCGTGTGTGTGTGAGAGCATGAGTCTGGTTCTGGTTTTTGACTTCAAAAGTCACCATGACATCAAAACGAAACTTGGTATAAGTAACTGCAAAAAAATAATAATAATTTCAAATAAGAAATCTGAAGGCATTTTTTTAAGGCAGTTTTTGTCTTTTTAAAATAATTTTAAGCTATTTTGTTGCCTCCTGTAAAGTGTGCTGAGGCCCCCTGGTGGGCCCTGGACCCCTGGTTGAGAATCACTGGCTTAGGTGATGGAAGATATCATTAACTCAGTATAAAAACAAACATGTGGGTGTGTGTGTGTTGTTCCTCCATCGCCACCCATCATGCAGCATATTGAGATGGAATAGTATATGACAGTGTTTGTATAAACGTGTGAGTGTGCGCATGTTAGCAAGTGTCTGAGGTGTCAGTCCTAATCTCTCTCTGCATGTGTGCGTGCCACAAGATGTGCATAGACATGGCTTGTTAAGTGTGCAGTTTACGTTTATTTGCTTTTCTATTTTCTGCTTCTCTCTCAGATCTCATATGGTGATGGTGGGAGTGTGGAGGTGGATGGGCGGCTTGGGCAGAAGTTGGTGACTAAGCTGAAGCCCCAGTCTCTTTACACCTTCATGTTAACTAGTAAAGCTGATGGCACTGGAGGCCTGCAGCACCGTGCAGACGCCATGACGGCTCCAAACCTGCTGACTAGGAAACCCCAGGTGCTGGATAAGACCAGCTCTCAGAGCATCGCTACCCTGCAGCTGCCCACTGTCCAGGGACAAGCTAATGTGAGGTCAGGAATGCACCAATTAAAATAGAGGGTGGTCAAATTTGACTTACTTTGAACTTTAAATTAAATTTATGTTTTAATGTCACTATTGATTTTTTTAGTTTTACATTGAGGAAAAAAGTGGAGCAAAAAGTAACACCAGACGTTTCTTTGAGATTCACCCATAATTAATATCATATTTTTATTGGAAGGGGTTTCTACATTGTAGTCGTCCCCCTGAAAAGGCAGAGAGGAGGAAACTTCCAGAATTTATGGAGCGATCCAGATGAGGTGAACATTGATGAGGTAATACATTTTTGTAATTGAGTTACAGATGCTGTAATTTTACAAATACAATTTTCATCAAGTTGTTTACTGTCGTTGTTGAAAAGCTGTTCAAAGTTTAAAGCACATGTTGGTTCAGCGCAGGGGAGTTGGAGTGTCTGTTGTGATTAACTTAGCTTGTGTCATGCTCTTGTCTGTTTTCTGCTTTCTCCAGCTGCTGAGGGAGATTAATGGCACCGGTCGCTCTGTGCGTCTACGGAGGCAGGCGGAGGTAAAAGCCTACATCAGCGCTCATTTCCAGAATCTTCCAGCTGAATTCAAGCTAGGAGACGGACGTGTATACGGAGCTTTCCTAAACCGGCCGCTTGTAAACGGACAGGAGTATGTGTGCTTCGTGCTGGCTATTCTTGAACTGGGCCAGAACGTAAGTCCTTTTCTCTCTCATGTTGAGTATCT
>JAUMHE010000001.1:0-24540 GCA_032359235.1 Enteromius mattozi | reverse complement strand
TTATGTTCACATACAGCTACATGACACACTGCATGAAAGATCATATTTGAAAAGGCATAATAGGGGCACTTTAAGGACATAAAGATTCTCTTGAAACAAGTCTGTGCTAAAACCATAACTGCTGCTTTTCAAACAAATCTGTTCACTTACTGTAGCCCAAAAATTCACACTTAAGGCACCAATATACTTCAAAGAAAGTTCTTTTTCGTTCTTTGTTTGAGAGCAAAAAGAAGTTTGAAAAGGCTGAGTGAAGGTATACTGTTTTTGAACATTCAGACCCCTGTGTTGGTCTAGATTAATGTAAACATGACTCGCAACGTTTATTTAATGTATACCTTTTTTAGTTCGCTTTAAAAAAAGAACAGCAGCAGCAGTATGGTGTGATATTTATTTGCTTGCTACCTTTCCTTTCATTCTTCTCATGGCTTTGGAAAACTTGCATCTGATATATATATATATATATATATATATATATATATAGAGAGAGAGAGAAAGAGCGAGAGAGATGAACTCCTCAAAGAGTTTGCTTTGGTGTGCCGATTTAAACTTCGTTTTGGCCTGATTTTGTTCGAAATGAATTTTTTTATGGAAATATGAAATGTGTTTTTCATAAATGATTTAACCATGCACAGTGTTATTATTATTATTATTATTTATTATTATTTTACTCTCTGTGCCCTCATAAGCTCAAAATGACGTAACTTGACGTTCCCCTCTAGCAATCTGTCAATCACATGAGATCAAAATCAAGTCCCATCCTACTTTTTTCTCTCATTTGAGAAGCTGTTTCAGTCAGATATATGTCACAATAGGGAAGCGAAGACGACCACAACTTCAGTTTCATATTGATGTCATGTCATTGCATTACATCACAAAATATCAAACAAGTTGCCATTTGTTTTAATAAAATACAGCCTAATTTAGAAATAAAACATAAAAAAAAAATAATTTAATGAAACACTACAATGCATTAGTTTGGGGTCAGTAAGATATATTTGTACAAATCCAAATAATTATTTTGTACTTGCTTCAAAGAATAGAAAGTTTTTTTTAAAAATAAAATTAATTTTTTAAAAGAAAGCCAAATCGTATTGACCTCAAACTTTTTGAATGGTAGTGCAGATACAAAGTGGATATACAGTATACTGTAGATTTTTAATAAGACACTGCAACAGTACAGTGGATAAAATGTCTATGATCTTCTAATTAACTAGTTAGGTTTATTAATTAATTAATTAATGATTTATTTTATTTATGGTTTGATTGGTGCACATTAACATGTGAGGGGCTGGACACTTTCATATAGTTTTAGTCTGATCTAGAAGCACAAAGAATTAAAATGTGGGCCGTGCTGTGTCATTTATTGTTCAAAGATGCACACACAGATGGCTACACATATTGTTGGCCAAATCTGATTAGCACTTCCTTTTTCTCTGACTGACAGGAAGCTGTCAGCTCTTCAGCAGGAAATGACCTAGCAATAATGATGAGCATCACAGTTAACAATTTAAAAATAAATGCAAAGTAAAATGCAGCAGCCTCAGTTTTATGAAACTGCATTGCAGTCACTCTGTTCCAGTTTTATTTGCTTGGTCTTTTTCATAAGGAAGTCACACCAAATGTGTGGTGATGTGTTTGCTATTGTGTAATCTTTTTTTTTTTTTGAAACTGTGTGTAATCATCCAATGGGGAAGACATTATTACAATGTGTGCATGTTTTGTTAATGTTCTCTAAAGATGTGAACAGTCTGTAATCTTACACACAAGATACTATAGCTTGTTGCCAATAAATCAGACCATTGTTTCTTGCATTTTTTTCAGTGGCTGTGCTGCAAAAGACATTCTATTTAAGCTGAGTTGTGTCACACCACAGATGCGCTCTTTCCACATTCATTTGAATGCGAACTCTTTCTTATCGTAAAATCAAACTGGAGAACTGAAGATTGTTGTTAGAACAGTTGTTTTGTGGAGTGTGCAGTGCAACTGTGCAGTGTCTTGTTTGAACTTGTACTACAGAGCAACACTGGAGGCGGGTCAAATATAATTGTTACACAGAAATCTAGTCTCATGATGCAAATATGTGCATGGTCAACTAGTGAAAACCAAAACACACACAAACATACGAACTTGAATTTTAGACATATTTACACTGTAAAGCAGTCTCAGCTCTAACTCACTTGGTCAATATCCCAGGAAGAGCTATTATTAATGACTTTAATGCATATGTTCACTCTGTGCAAGGAGAATTTCACTTTTCATCCTTTTTACCTATATGCCCATATTAATTTATGAATTTATGTTTGTCTGTTGCAGATTGGCTGCTCTCAGATATTTCTTGTGAGTCCTGACACTAAGAAAGTGGCCATCGAGAAGAGCTTCAGAGAGATTTCCTTCTGTTCTCAGGTCTGTTCAACAATCAGGCATGACTGAGCAAGATTGTAATTAAAACAGCTGAATGAAAGCTGAAAAGAAATCAGCCCTTTGTCTTTGTGCTTGTCCAGACCTGTTTTGTAAATGTTTTTATTCACTGTTTTATTGAACCGTATTTGCCAAATCAGGGATTGCAGTGGATGCTTCACAATATTAAAAGTTTCTATTATAACATTTCTTAGTTATTTCTTTTAAATGCTTTTGAATAAATAAATGCTTTTATACTTTTATTCAGCAAGGATGCATTAAATTGACAAAAAGTGATAGTAAAGTCATTTGTAATGTTAGACAATTTATTTCTATTTCTATTTTGAGCTTTTTAATCAATCATAGAATCCTGAAAAAATGTATCACAGTTTCCATAACTGTTTTCAACATTGATAATAATAAGAAACGTTTCTTGAGCACCAAGCATATTAGAATGATTTTTAAAGGATCGTGTGAAACTGAAGTAATAGCTGCTTAAAATTCAATGTTGCCATCACAGGAATAAATTACATTCCAAAAAAAATTAAAATAATAAAGTTATTTAATTTTTTTTTTTTAAATATTTAACAGTTACTGTTTTATAAATAAATGCAACGTAAATGAGCATAAGAAAATAATTTCAGAAAAATTAAAAACTCTTATTAACATAACTTTTGAACCGTTATTAAGCTGTTGTCTAGGTGGCCCCTTTAAGTTTTTTTTTCCCTTATGAACAATATTTTGTTTGATTTTTTTTTTTAGGGTATTCGTCACGTGGACCACTTTGGCTTCATATGCAGGGAGTCGGTGGAATGTGGAGGCTGCCAGTTTGTTTGCTATGTTTTCCAGTGTGCTAACGAAGCTCTGGTAAGAACCATGGATAAATAGATGGGGAGAGATGAATACATTGTTTCAGTCTGAAGAACATATTCAGAATAGTTACTTTAGAGAAGACAGAAAGTTTATGTTCTTGTTCAGTCAGTTACAGTTTAAGCACACAAAAAACAATGCAATTTTTGATGTAAAAATAATTAGTTGCATGGTACAAATACTATATCATGAAATTTTACTTCAATGGATTTATAGCTAAAGATAGTCTACTTCTACAGGATGCAGTTATTGTTCTCTAAACTCTTTCCAAGTTAAGATGCTTACAGCTGTTCTGTGTGAATGTCACTCTATCATGTTTAGGTGGATGAGATCATGCTGACTTTGAAACAGGCGTTCTCTGTGGCTGCCCTCCAGCAGAACAGTAGGACCCAGAGTCAGCAGTGTGACTGTTGTCCCCTACAGCAGCTGCACAAACTGTGTGACAGAATAGAGGGTGAGACATCTACTTTTGTCTTATCACTCATAGCTATCATGTTTTATCCCTGTATCAGCCAATTCCTCTTTCTTATTGTATTCCTATATTTTTGCACCTGTCAGACGTTTACTTTGAAACAATGTTCCCACTCCTTTTTCCATACAAAAACAAATACACTAAAAGCAGTAATAGTATGAAGCATTTTTATTAGTAATTATTATTTTACTATATTTTAAAATGCTGCTTATTCCTGTGGTTTATTTATGCAAAGCTGCATTTTCAGCAGCCGTTACTAAACTCTTCAGTGTCTCATGATCCTTCAGAAATCATTCTAAAATGGTGATTTGATGCTCAAGAAACATTTCTTATTATTACTGTTTAAAGCACTTGTGCTACATAATACTTTTGCAGAAACGCCTTTTTTCAGGAATCTTTGATGAATAGAAAGAACTGCATTTATGAACAATCTTTTAAACATACTGCAAATTAACCGGGCTGCAGCAATTCATACTTGTGCTTGTTTCTTTGTGCACGGCATGACTCTGTGTTTATGTGCAGGTCTTCATCCATCCAAAGCTAAGCTGGAACTGCAGAAGCATTTGGCAGGTCTGGATAATCAGGAGCAGGCAGCTGTGTTTGAGAGCACCATGGTGAGTTCAGTTATTTCATACTTAAAACCGCTATAACACACTACACAAATACGCTTTAGCTCCCCTGTTCTTAGGATTAGCAGTGTGTGTCAAATCCTTTAAGTGTGGCATTCGAGGAATGTGTGTTCTGTTCAGAGGGTGTGACTGGTGCAAATGAAACCAGTTAGTCCACTTGTCTAGCATCCTGAAACCACACTCAAACTTGAACCACTAAACATCCTGATGATGAATGGGCTGACATCCTCTGAGCATTATGTGTTAAAAGTTTAGATTTAATTTCAGCTTTGAATGTGCTACAAACAGAAATTTGTCTTTGCAATATTAATTTAAATATATCTCTTGATTTAAGTATATTGATTTAAATTGACCACTTCTTTCGCATAACTTTTAGATATGTAGAAGTTTTGATAATCAGACTTAAAATTGCTAAAAATGCTAAAATTGTAAAAATTTTGTTATAAATTTGTGAAAATGATGAGTAAATTCCTTCTGCTCTCTGCTGGTTGGATTTGTCTTGAACTGCTTGTATTCTGTAAGATTGATGATGCCACCTTGTGTAAATTTGCAGAAATGACACCTTTTTTGTGTTTTGCGTGTTTGAATAGAAAGCCAGGCCTAAGTCAGATCAGGAAGAAAATGAGTTGATTGTGTCATGTTTGAGACGACTGTACGAGGAGAGACAAAAGACACACACCCACACACACAATGGACAAACAAAAAAGGTAGACCACCATTTAATGTCATCAAGATCCCTGTGGACTCCCATTTTGTTAGTCTGTGAAAAATGTATATTTTATCTCACTAAAAGTACAATTGAGATCTTGGGATATTGGATATAGATGTCTGTCCGTATACATTTCTGTTTGTATGCGTGTGTTATAGACTTCTCAGGAGGTGGCTGTGAATGCTGAAGGCACCGTCAGTTCCAGTCGAGTGCGTCTGGAGGAGCTCAAGACTAGAGCAAAAAGATCCCTCACTGAATCACTGGAGGGGATATGGAAGGTATGTAAACATTTGACACATTTTGAACATGAGTAGACTATCGGACTAGCAAGATAAAAGGTAATTTATGGAAAAATGTGTGTCTTTGTATAATAGGGCAGCAGTAAGTCCAAATCCCAGAGGGAGAACTGTGAAGGAGAGAGCAACTCCTCCAGCTCCACCACACTGAACAGCACAAATCAGGTCTGCAGAACTCTTACATCATCATACGAGCTATTCACAATAAATTTGCAATGATTTTGATGAGGATGTAAAATTGAGGAGTAAAGGAAAGGACATGCCTGTACCAACACTCAAACCTGTGACCTTAGGGTTTCAAGTCAGACTCTCTAATCATTAAACCATAACTGTCCATTTAAACAAAATATAAAATAAGTTTGATCATTTTTCTAAGTGGAATAATGAATTCTGAGCAGTTTTAATTATTAAAATGTATTTTTTATTTTATTTTATTTTTATTGACCATTTTACACCATTACCATGTGTACCACGGCACATCATCTTTTTTTAAATTATAAAAAAAATAAAGCGCTCAATGCATTTTAAAATCTGCAAACAAATAGGGATGCACTGAATGTTTGGCAACCGAATAACCAAAAAGACCAAATAAATTATACAGAACAATGACGTGATGTGATTAAATATAGGCGTGCGCTAATGCAATAAACATGTCGGCAATGTAAAGGCATTTAAAAGTGTCCAAGAAAGACACTACAATCATTACAAGCACTGAGAGCGAGAGACCTTTTAGTAATGAAAAATAGTGCACTTTATTTTGTAAGCATTTTATTTACAAAATGAAGTGAGCTGTTTTTTATTACTTTAACGGTAAGCTGTTTCTTGTTTTACAACTTTGTATTTCTGTCATATAAGCCATGTTATTCACACTAGCAAGCACTCACATGAACTGTATTTCTTTTAAAATAGCTTCTTGACAAGCTTCTGTTTTAGCAGGGTCATTGACCTGTTCTATTTTCATTTTTAAGGAGACATCATTGGAGGAGCCCCTCTGCTCTTTCCTTCCCTCCAGTCCACTCCGCTCCCACAATTCCACGGGGGATCTGAAGCGTCTAGAAGGCTCAGTGGGAGGTCAGGAGGGTCCTGAGAGCCCGCCTCAGGGCTTCAGGAGACGGGCAAGCACAGTTAGCCACTCTCCCATGCTGTCGTCCTCTGAGCCCAGTCTTCCCCCTTTGCAACCTACTGCCGCCACCAAGCCTAAACTGGTCCGACACTACTCTGTCAGCACAGATTCCCCACATCAGAGCAAGTGAGACTCGTGTGTGCGCTAGCTGCTTCTTTTGATCATTGTACATAGTATGTGTCTTTGGAAACAAAATGTGGACAAAATCCAAACCACCAGCTGCAAATTCAAATCTCATATGTGTTTTTTTTGCACCCAATTGACTTAATTCAAATAGAATCAATTTTGAATATTTGCATTTTCAAACATTTGCAAACTCTGTACAATGTCAGTTATGAACACTTGTCAGTTAATCAGTTTGGGAGGTGCTTCTAGGCTAGGGTGTGAGGATTTCTCTTTCCTGTTCTTACATCACATTTTTTAGTCTGCAGTGTGAATTCACTTTGTGCTTCACTTTTGTCTTTCTGTGCATCTCTGCTTTTGCCTTTGTGCCTTCCTTTATTTTTTTTCCCCGTCCTTTCTGTATTTTCATCAGTCCTTCTTCCCCTCCGGCCTCTTCCTCTCCTGTGTGTCAGCGGCCGTTGAGGCCTCGTTCATTTGCTCTTGATCATTCCACCCGGCCCCTCAAGCGGAGGTGAGGTGTGTGTATGTGTCTTTCTCTGTACTACTGTCATTCACAAACAGGTCAAGGTACTTTTTCCTCATAAAATTTAGTATTTATTCTGTCTTATTTTCTCTGAAGTGTCTGTGATTTTTGTCTAAAGGTTTGTGAGAACACATTGGGGTGATTTCACTAAAACAAATTGAACTGTCAGAGACTAGTTCTAAAAGAGCTAGGTTGTTGAGGATGCAGGGGATGTGGAAATGGAAATCATGCCTTTCAGTTAAAGTACTCCATTTGCTGTTTGCATTAATTGCATCAAACCTTTCTGGCACATTCTGAAATGAGGCTGATTTGAATAGATCTGGGGTTGATCAAAAGAAACCCATCCATTTAAATGACGGTCAACCTCACATCAAATTGCCTGTTATTTATTTTAGTACATATTCAGTGGTTGATCAGATTATGTTTATTTTTGTGATCTTTTGGCAAAAGATTTAGGTTGCACACAGTAGCAGCTCCTGACTGTGAATTTATTTAGGGGAGATTCTGGGTCTTCATATTCTAATTGCTGAACACACAGAGACCCGTTTTTGGTTGAGGTCTAACGTGCTTGTTATATTCAGTCTGAGGGTGGTGCTCTAATGTTCACTGACAGGACACATAACACATGCTTAGAATGCTATTGTACAATTGCTTCAAAACAAAGGTTGTGAAGAAAAGAAAGTCATGTCTATTACCAAATCAAACTCTCAGCATCATGACACATGCCTGCTGAAGCAATGCATTACATTTTGATATACCCTGCTCACTTTACAACTTTAAATAGTCTAGAAAATCTGAAAAATATATATTATTGATTCAATTTATTTAGAGGTCTTGTGTGTTTTGTATGGATACTGGGAAAATTATCATTATGCATACCCACATAATTTAATAATCTATATAATTCGGTTGTGTAACTGCTACTTTTCACTATCAAATCAGTTTTTGTTGCATAAAATCAAGTTGCAGTACTGGGGATGTCATTTGTCTTTTATAACAGTGTTAACAGTGTACTGTTGTATTATTTATATATATATTTATTGTATCCGCTTTTATATATTTTCAGTTTTCATTTTAATTTTACTCTATATTTTAGTAATGTTGCTAAATGTTTTTGTAATTTTTTTTTTTTATATTTCTATTTATCTTTATTTTTTTTTTACTTTTTCTTTAATTTTTGTTTTGGTTTATTTAGTTTAACTGATTTCAGTCAGTTTCAGACAAAATTTGTTGTTTTTTTTATTTACATTTAAGCTTTTAATCTAATACCTAAATTTAATTTTATTTCAGCTTTATTTCAGTTATTTGGTTCAGTGAACAAACACAGGGTTTGCCCCAAAATACCACTGTTCGGTGAATTCACCGCAATGTGTTCTCAATTTTGCTTCAACAAGACCAGGATAGATTTCACCTCAGTGCTGTTTCAGTCCAATGAGGCTGTACATTACAGTGACTCTCTGTTTCACTCCTTTACTCTGTGGCCTCTTTCTCCTTCTCTCTTTTTGTCATGCTCTATCTCTCAGTCCATCAGGGCTGAGTGGCTTTAAAGCGAGATTACACTCCTCCTCCTCTGTTCCAAATTTCCTCAAATTTCTGGCTCCTGTAGCGGAGAGTGATGATACCATTGACTCTCTGAGGAAGAGGTACTCTGTTTCTTCTTTGCATTCTGCCACTCCATCTTTCCATTTTTCTGTCTTCCATCATTCTCTGTTCTTTTTCTGCACCTGCCACAGAGTCTCTAGTGGATAAGGACTTAATAGACAAAGATAAATGAAGAGTTCAGATGCAAAGTCCTCTTAAGTATGTCTGATGTTTTTTTGCCATTTCTTTCTGGCTACTTTGTATAGGTTTCTATGTGAATACTGTTTCTTCTGGATGGGTTGAGACTAAAATTTAGCACATATGTAATGAAAGTACTTGATGACCTTATGATATGTTTGAAGAGCATTCACTCAGTATCATTATCTCATTTTTGATAAAGATGGCTTTTTAGAGGCTTTTGCATCTGAACTCTTCAAATGTCCTTGGAATAAATTAGGATGTGCACCGAAAATTAAGTACAGTACTTGTTTTTTTTTCTTTTCAGAAGACGATCGTAGACATTATGCTTATTTTGAAAGCATTAAAAATGGATAGCCTAGTGTTTGTGAATAAAATACAATTTCATATTTTAAAAATAAAATAATAAATGCATCACAGCGTTATAATGTACACTCAATAATAGTACATTTTGGAATTTCCTAAACATTACATTTAACAGTGATGAAATATTTTTTTTTAGTTTTTAAAGACCCACCCCAAAAAAAGTACAAGTACAAAAAAAAAAAAATTTCAGACACTATAAGAACAATATATTGTGTTCTTATTTCATTGTCTGCACCTACATAATGTAATAATGTATAATTATTCTGACGTAACACAATTTAGTTTAATATGCTATCTATTCTTACAGAAGTCTGGGTCTGCTGTTTGCCTGTATCTGTATATAATTGTGAATGATAGCTTTTGTTTATGTATTTCTGGGTGTGTTTAGTGACGTGGCAGCCCTGTCTAGTCCTGGAGCAGTGTGTGTTGTCGGGGATGACAGTCCATTACGTAGCCGGAGACACTCTTGGAGACAACAGATCTTCTTAAGAGTCGCCACACCACAGAAGGGCTCAGACTCCAAAGGTAACACTGTAGTTGAATATGAAAGTAAGGGTACATCAATGCAAAACAACACCTACATCAATTACACTTTACAGTGTACAGTGCAGCCAGTGCCTCTACATGCTGCTCTAACTGTTAATGTCCACAAGGTGGTGCTCATGCTCGTGGTAAAGACTTCATTTACGTGAGTTTGACAACTGATAGCCAACTTGGACTTGATGTTTCTTTTGGTGGAGAAACAGAATTACAGTGATTATCAGTTTCCTCATTTCCCCCCTTCACACCCAGACGTGACTGTGTCAGTGCTTGCTTTTCTTCTTTTCTTGACCTGTTTTATGTCTTTCTTTCTTGAGCTGCCAAAACAGCAAATCAGGTCTGTTATTTTGAAGTTGGTAGCTCAATTAGACTTGGCAGCACCTCGCAGTAAATGTTGATCCGGATGTCAAAACACCCCTCAGGTGTGTGTGTGTGTGTGCATGTGTGTGAATAAGAGAAATGATGATGAATTATCCACACTTTTGTTTAACTTAATAGGTTCAAAATATTAAATGCCTGCAAAGTATGGTGTTGGAGCCCAGGTTTAACAGTTGTTACAAAATAATTCAAGTTTAAAATAATATATAAAGTTATTCCGTAAAATATAATGTGACTATTGCAAGAAATAAAATTGAAATTGTAACACGAAGTCTTAAAAACTTGTTTTTCTTTAAAGCTAATACAGGCTTCCATAGTTATGTTGGACTGTGTTTGTTTACTCAATTAAAAGGTGTCCAGTATCTGATTCAGGAGAACTGACCTTTTTTTGTTTACGGAAAAATGTATGTTGATTTCTTTGCAGTAATATGAGTACACTTCCTTAAAGCAGAATGCGTGCCAAGAGCACTCTTGTTGTGTGTGTGTTTCTCCAGTATATTTGGGTGTGTCTTGACAAGTGTGTGTCTGCGCTGAATGAAGTAATGTTTGTGCTAATGAGGTAATGTATGTATGTGTGTGTGTTGGGTGTGGTGTTTTGCAGGAGGTCATGTTGACAGATATCTAGGAAAGAACCGGCCTTATTGACCCACTTACATATGTGTGTTTGCACACTTGCAAGGCGTTGGTCTGGGCAGAAACACCACTTATTTACAGAGGGAGTGGCCAGTGTGCGCGCGCGTGTGTGTATATATGTGTGTGTGTGTTTGCAGAGGGAGTGACCGGCGCCCAAGTGTCCGAGTGCGTCAGTGTCCACTGTAGCAATATCCACACATACACTCAAACACATGTGCTGCTCCACCCCACTGGAACTGGGTCAGGTGTGTGTGTGCGTGTGTATGATTCCTGACATAAGAAATTGCAGTTTAGAAGAGGTTGTAGGGCACTTCTGCTGAAAGCCTGAAATTATGTTATGCAGAAACATTGTCTGTCCAAGACCAAGTGTGTGTGTGTGTCTGTAAAGGCAAATCAGTTCTTTAGAAGTTACAATTGACTTGTGTATTAGTGTGTATGCAGGAATATCATACTTTGGTTGTAAAATTATTTTAATGTTTTCAGCAAAAAAAAAAAAGCGTTTGTAACAATGAGTCTTTTAAATAATGAAATAAATTTTAAATGTAATATATACATGGATACATGAATCTAGTTTCACTATTTATTTATTAATTCTTTTAAGTTATTAATGTTTTTGTGTAAATGATCTTTTCAGAGTTTATCTAGTTTCCACAGTGTTTATGTTGGCAAAAATTAGTAGTTCATGTTAATTTTATGCTATTGTTTGTTGGTATTTGTATTACAGCCACAAATATTTGAAATATATATGAAATGTCTCAATAATAAAGTGAATCTAAAGTGTTTGTGACCACTGGAATGAGAAAAATGGGAAAGACACACTCCCATATATTTTGAAATTCAAACGGGTTTGAAAGTTCTATAACCCTTATTGTAAGCCTAAAAACTGTTTAAACTGACAGTAGCACTTTTTTCAGTGAGAGTTGGTAATAAACATTTCTGCAACATTTATATTTATGTAAATAAGCAGAGCTGTGCAAATGAGAACTGCTGTCTGAACATTAGCATTTTAATCCAATTTATGATGTTTTTGTATTTTTCAAACTGTGGGTAGGAAATGGACTAAACTGTAGTGGGTTTAGACAAGATCTGGTTTTGTGTGTTACAGGAGTGAGATGAAAGAAATATGTACAGTGTGTGGGTGAAAGCTGTTTTTTTTTCAACACTGATTTGATTTTTCTTTTCCTTGTGATTATGCAGCACAGTATTTTAGGTGATCTCACACTATGTTTATACTTTATATAACAGTACATTTTTTTTTTCTTTATGCACAATTTCTCATTTTGTAAACAAAAAGGGAATTTTGAGGTCTCGGATCCACCCTATAGTTTGGGTGGTGTTCACTTTATTTTTAACACCTCTGCCTGTACGCATGGACACTTGTATTTCAGTGTTATGCATGTTTTGCCTTTCTGTGTATTTTGTGGTTTGCTCTTTTGTTGAGTGTTAACTTTTGCAAACATGAGAGATAACAAAACAGTGTATATGGAGAACGCAAGCCGTTATGCAGTACACCTGCTGTTTATTAAAGTGTGGGGAATTTAGAGACTTTTTTATTTTAGGTTCTTTTAGCTTCATTATTTACTATGACAGCATGTTAACTGTACATGTACATGTTTTCAGAGGTTACAGTCATATAAATAGAAACATTTATAAATAGTGAGAAGTAATGGTGATATTGGTAATTGACATACTGTAGGTGTTGTTGGTTTAAAAAATTGGATTGTTATTGATTTTGGATTGGTAGCTGAGCTATTCTATTTAAAATTGGTGTGAACATTCAGATATGTTTTTTGTCTTGGCAAGACATTAAGCACAGTCATGTTTGTATTAAATTATTGTAAACAGCCATAAAAAGTGAGCATGTTCACATTTAAGTATTATTGATAACGTTGACCTTTTTTTTAATATTTCTATTTCTATTTGTTTTATTTATGTTTAATTAATACCTTGCAACAATATTCACTTAAAGGGTTAGTTCACCCCAAAGTTATTGTGGTTCCAAACCCATAAGATCTTTGTTCATCTTCGGAACCCAAATTAAGATATTTTCGATGAAATCGGAGAGCTATCTAACTCTCCATAGACAGCAACACAACTTAAATGATCCAGGTCAGAAACATAGTGAATACATCATAAAACAGTCCACATGACATCAGTGGCTCAACTTCAGTTTTGCGATGCTACGGGAATACTTTTTTGCACAAGGAAAATAATAATAACATGATTTACTTAACCATACTTCTCCTCTGAGTTATGTCTTTCGCAATTTTGGAGAGTATCACAACGCATAGGCACTCTTTAACATATTTGACGTAATCAGCCTTGTTTACATTCAGGGGGAAAGCATGCGCATGAATGTAATAAGAGTTGGTTATGCCCAGTGGAAAGCGTGCATATGCATTGTGATACTCTCTAAAATGGCGGAAGACATAACTTGGGAGAAGAGTGGTTGAGTGTTATTTTTGTTTTCTTTGTGCAAAAAACGGATTCTCTCAGCGTCGCAAAACTGAAGTTGAGCTACTGATGTCACATCCTGTTTTACCAATGTATTTACCATGTTTCTGGGCCTGGATCATACTTGAGGATGAGTAAATGATCACAGAATTTTCATTTTTGCTTGAACTGTTCCTTTAAGTTGTGTTTTGAAGATGAAGGTCTTACGGGTTTGGAACGACATGAGGATCAGTAATTAATGACAAAATTTTCATTTTGGGGAGAACTAACCCTTGATAGGGCCATAACTATGTTGTTAATCATATGTGAATTCTGGGAATGTCCTTTTGCTGTTTTTTAAATTGTAAATGTAATGAATAGATTTATAGTTTTTACTGTTAAAACCTACAAATTTTGCATTTATTATGCTGTGATATGACATAGAATGTTTACAGTTTTTTACTTCACATGGAAAATATAAAAATGATCTATTTCTGTTTAAAAAAAAAATGGTGTACTGACTGCATACCACAATTCCAAAGTACAAAACTTCACCGGTCACTGCTGATATCATGGTAAAATGACAAGCATAGACATGATGATATTGGTAGTTTATATATATGATGTTTACTGTAGATGAAGTTTAGTGACATTGTAGGTCATTTATGTTAGCAAATGTTGGTAGTTCATGTTAATTTTATGGTATTGTGACGCAAACTATTCTGCTTTCCAGAATCCACCTTAGAGGTTGGCAACAGAATGGCAGTGGGGGGCGGGGACAGCATCCTGGGGGCGGTGCCAGAGGAGAGGAGAAAGAGGAGTGGGGCGGAGCTAAGAGCATTATGGAGGAAAGCAATTCATCAACAAATTCTCCTGCTGCGAATGGAGAGAGAGAATCAAAAACTACAAGGTGAAACACAAACACTAACACAATAAATATTATCACTGTGAACATTCCGCATACAGTCAATTACGCATACAAATGACCAAGGAAATGACATTAGGATACCTTTACAAATTCAATTACCAAAAATTAAATCATTTATGGAACTAATTTTGATTTTAGATTTGCTGTTAGGTTTAGTTTATATTTAACTTTGCACCAAAATTGGTCAAACATGATTTGAGCTTATTTAAGTTTGTTATTATTCTACCTGTACAAGATCTCACATTTATTTATGTAATCCCAACATTCAGATTACTAAGTATTACATAGTAATAAAGCTTAGTTTGTTCTTGCCCTTGAGATTTATTCAGTGAATGGTATTTCGCTTTAAGCCTTTTTTCCTCCTGCGGTTCTTGGGAATTCAGATCTGTTTTTAGGTCATATGCTGCTGTCAGGCGGGTGATTTGTTTGACATATGAACTGCCATACACAAAAGCACCTCCCATAAACAGTAGCATACACACACATTTCTGCACTACCCGGCGCACCCATGCACTGGCTTACCTGGAAGTCCCTGCTGCAGGTTATGAGATGATCATGACAGGTGAACAGCTTTGCTCGCACAGATGCGGTCTGATTTGGGTGTGCTCATGATTGGCAGTGTCACGTCCTGCCCTGCCATGCCTAGTCATGCTTCTCATGACCTGGAAAGAAAGAACAGAAGATTGAAAAGAAAGCAGCCAGACCTATTGAATAGGGTGTGGGCATAAAGAAGTGGGTCAGAAGATGTGTAGTGGGAAGACTGTCTGCCCTACATCTAGCCTGTGTTTATATTACCACTTTCCCTCTTAATCACGTAACTTTTGATGTTTGACACTTTGGAGACTTCTATTTCTGTTTCTTTCCTGTAGTCTTTATTTTTTCATGGGTTTTTTTTTTTGGTCCCATGGGTGAGATGGGTGGGAAGGGTATTATTCTCTTGTTCCTTAAATTTCCTACTTGCATCTCTTCCTGTGTTTGTGTGTTTAAACAAGTATTCTCACTGGTGCAATAAATGCACTTGGTCTTACTAGTCTTAATACAGTCATAATTACTGTATAAACATCATAGACGTTCTGCTGCATGCTGGGCATGTGCTGTCTGCCTCTCCTTTACTCTCCACTTGTTTAACCCTTCCATTTAAAAGAAGACAAAAAAAATACATTGACATTGTTGGACTTAAAATAGAAAAAAAATTGAATTTCATTAGTACATAATTTATAAAACGTCCACAATTTTTTTTAATGATATACCATCAAATGATAATAAACCAAATGATCATACACACAACAACAGCAATACTCTCTCACACGATCAACTTTTTCCCAATTCAGCTTTTGTGTCCCAAGGTTACAAAACCCAATTTAAATATTCTGTCTATACTACAGTTAAAGAGCAGGTAATAAGGTATTTTAAAGTGTTGGAGTCCCCTACAACAGGTTTAAATGCATCTAAAGTCTGAAAACATTGTATTTTTCTCAGAATATGCATTTAAAATTAGAATCGTTTTGCAATGACTTTGATACAGTTCGTTTGAATAAAGTCAGATCTGTAAACCCCTCCCTTCCATAAGCCAACTCTGCTCTGATTGGTCAGTTGGCCAAGTCTGTTTTGATTGGTCGCCACAAACAGTATTTTCACAGGGCTTTGATTTAGTTGAGCATTACACGTTTCAAAATATTTATATCACTGAATTTCTGAAGAAAACTGAGTGTCTAAAGGAAAATTTTGGATGTCATTTTCATTTCATCTTGCATGTAATGTCTGATAAATCATTGTTTGCGAGCAGAGCGCTGCTTTGGATACACCGTTACCAGGGAAACCTAGTCTCTACGACGACAACGGCACCTCCCACTGGCAGAGAATGAATTTACATATATGCCGCCATTAATAAGGTGCAAATCTGTGGAGTCACAGCAGTCATTGGTAAAATGATGAGCGCACAACAAAAGGTTCTCATTGTAAGGTATTGAGTAAAAATTAATTTTAACCACTGATTCTAAGGATCATCATCCTTGGGCAATAAATATAAAACACACTTGCTTTCACAGCGTCTTCTTGACATGATGTATACACTAACTGGAAGTGTTTGTGGGCAGATCAGGCAGGCGGGGATTATGCAAATATGTTACCTAGTGACGTATACCGGTAACAAGCAGAAGATTCGAAAATGTAATGACTCGTTAAGGCGATTCTGAGTCGACTCTTTTGAGAGACAATATCTTTCTTTATCATGCACTTTTTTGATTAACAACTTTGCAGACTGTTTACAATGAAGGACAGCTACATTACAAACTGCAAGTTAGATATTTTTTGAAAACCCATATTACCTGAGTAAGGAAATGAGTACTTATATTCTGCAATGATGCATCAAATTATTCATTAAAATGACAGTATAGATATTTATAATGTTACACAATTTCTATTTCAGCTACTTTTTTCTATTAATCAAAGAATTCTTAAAAAACATTGTTCTGTACAAATATTAAACAGCACAAGTGTTTTCATCATTGATAGTATTAAATGTTTTTGATCACCAAACCAGCATAGAATGATTTTTGAAGGATCTGTTGAAAATTTTAATTTGCAGTCACACAAAAAGCATAGAAATAGGAAATAATAATATTTCACAATATTACAGTATCACAGTATATTTTTTAAACTGTATTTTTGATCAATTAAATGTGGCCTAGGTGAACATTAGACACTTCCTGCAAATTTTTTTTTTAATATTACCAACCCCATGCATACGATAAACAATATATAAAACTTTTTTTTTTTTTAATTATGATTTTATTTATTCTTTTTGGCAGAGGAATAATCAATCTAATCTTCAGACTATGGCAATAAAAATAACATATGTAACCTAAGCTTTTTTCACACCAGAACAAGAAAATGTTACTGAAAAAGTTAAGGTGCTATTGGCACAATATGTGTTTTTGCTGTATGTAAGATGCAGCCAGTGGAATGGGAGTAATTTCATTAAATTAAATTCACTGTGGTGTAATGCTGTAAATGTTCTTCTAACTCAACTGATTACCTTTATTCTGCACATTATTTTCAATTTCTTACATTTTCATTCAATGTGTTTACAGCATCAGAGAGTGATCTGCAGTGCAGACGCCTGAAGCTGGACTACGAAGAGATCACTCCATGTCTGAAAGATGTCACGCTGGTCTGGGAGAGAATGCTCAGCACCACTGGGAGGTCAAAGGTTAGATTTGACACCGAGGACATCCACAAAGCTGTGGGACAAGGTAACACTCACACATACACGTAGATACATAAAAATGTTGAAGCTAATGTAACAGTGAGTTGTATGAGTTTTTTCTTAGCAGCCTATTCATTGAATGTTTTGACACCTGGATTAACTGAACTAGACCAGTACATTGAGTGAAGAGTACGTAAGATGTTGTTTTAGACAGTTTGCAAATAAGGTTAGTTAACCTTAAGAGTTATGTTTCTGCGTTTGTTATTTCAAAGCCTTTAGTTTGCTTTTCTTGAAAAAGTAAATTTTTGAAATGTTTGATGTTTATTTGGAGAATGCGTATCATTGTTTATTATTCATAGATAGAAGAGCTGTCTCTCTGATAGTCAGATTTTTAGAGAGGTAGTTCTACAGAATGATTGGTGAGATTGCACGCACCTATGCACACACCTGTTCAAGTTCAGTGCAACTGTGGAATTTACGTGAAACATTCACGCACTTGTACAGATGTTACGCAGAGATCATCGTATTATCACAGTCAATCTGGTGTAATTCTTTGCTTTTCTGGTTTATCTATCATGAACTGCAGTGGAGACAAAATGCTGAGTGTTTGCAATTCTGTTTGGTGCCACAGGAATTACACACAGAGCCGTTTTTTGCACCTGTAGTTGGTTTTCGGATTTGTGATGTTTGTGTATGTCATTTTCAGATGTGTGTGAATGGAGAGAGGTTTGCAGGGATGCGTTACCTTTTTACGTCAGTCGTTGCTAATGTTGACTTTGTCTACTTGAAGTGATTTAATGGACATCCATCTACATGTCAGCTGAGATCACACACTACTGAAAAAGCACTCAGAAACTGAGGTCTTGTGCTTAAGGCATGTAAACATTCAAAAGATCCCTCAATTAAGCACTCTTTCTGCTCTTCTTTCTGTTTTCTCTCTCTCAGGCGTCCCTCGTCAGCATCGAGGAGAGATTTGGAAGTTTCTATCAGAGCAGTATTTGCTGAGGAAGGAAGTGCCCAGCACCAAACCTCCTAACAATGACACTCCTTACAAAGAGCTTCTGAAGCAGCTCACATCCCAACAGCATGCCATCCTCATAGACTTGGGTTAGTATTATAACACAGTGGTCTGTGCCACAACGTAGTGAAATGTATTGCTGTCTATATCTTACATAGATGCCATCTAACTAAAATGCAACATCATAAGTGATCGATTTCGAACACTCTTCATAGGCAGTATCTGTGCTTGATTCACTAATATTGCTCCTCATATGAAGCGCACAGGAGACTTGAACCACAACTCTCCCCGATTAAGTCTTACAATTATTAAATTTTTTAAATGCATTTACATTGACATACATCTTAAAAAATAAAGACAGTGACAGTAAAGACATTAATAATGTTCCAAAAGGTTTTTATTTCAAATAAATGCTGTTCTTTTGAGTTTATTAGATAATTTTAGATTATAGATTCCTGTAAAAAAGTGATATGGTTTCCACAAAAAAAGCAGCATTTTTTTTTAACAGTGATAACAACAAGAAATATTGTTTGATCACCAAATTGGCAAATTAGAATTATTTCTGAAGGGTCATGTAACACTTAAGTTTGGATTAATAGCTGCTGATAATTCAGCTGTGCCATCACAATAATAAATTACATTTAAAATTCAAAAAAAGTTATTTTAAATCATCATAATATTTCACAATAATACTGTTTTACTATATTTTGCACAAGAAATGTATTAACCACAAAATTTTGAATCATAGTGTGTAAATATAATATTGTCTAATATAATATTAATATCAACTATTTTACTTCTCTTGTGTCTATCATAAGAAAGTTATGGAAAAAAAAAAATATTAAAAAGCTGTACACTGGAACTGGCCCTTAAAATGCTCTCCTGGTAGGCAGCTCACTAGGTTTTGGAACAGTTACTATAGTCCTTTTGTATTGCCCTTAGCACTTTGTTGTCTTTGAAGGTGATTGGTTATCTAAATCATTGTTGAATATCTATTAGATCTATTGTAGTAAACTGCATGTGTCTCACAGTTGCTCAGGATTTTTTGGATCTCAGAAATATCTTGAGCAACAGAAACGGGCCCAGATTATTATCTCAACAAGACAGCTATTTAGGGAGTTTGCTTAATGTTGTTCTAGCTTGCTGAAAAACAGCTATTCTGCCTTTCTGTCTTTAAAATACACACTGACTTGTACATGCTCTTGCTTGCCCTAAAATTCTTTTAAAAATTGTCATCTGAGTATACACAAAAGTCTCCATTCTTTGCAAAATGATCATTACCTCCGTTATTATAGAGAACAAACTTCTGCAGAACCTCAGGCTGAATGAATGGTCGGAGATGGACAGATGTGAAGATGGAGAGATTAATGGGGAGGCTCAGACAAAGAAAGGGAGGTGTTGGCTCTCAGAACAGTGACAGCAGGGAGAAAGAGAGATAGATAGCTTTACAACACAGAAAGAGACCTAATCTTATAGGAATGTATATTGTTTGTAGGAAGACGCCCTCTCATGAACTTGAAAACTCAATGCAATATTTCAAATTCAACAAAATAGTATTCAATCAGTGATATTAAGAACTTTTTTAACTTTGGATAAAACTTTGGTTAAAAGCATCAGCTAAATGACTAAATTTAGAGTGACAAAGTATTTCTGTTACCAGTATATATTCTGATTTCAATATATGCCACTTCTGGTGCATACATAGTGCCAACAGCTTGCGCCAACACAAACCATCTTTTGACGTTAAAAGAGTATTGTCAGGATTTACTAAAGACGAGCAGTCATGAATTAGCACTGAAGGCATAGACACTGTTATTTTTGCACCTGACCTTATTGAATATGTATTTATAGGATTTTCCCTATAAATTGAAAGTGTTTAAATAGATCATGCAACATGATTTACTAACGTTTAGCCATTATTTAACAATCAAAAAAAGCATGCCATAACTATTTGGCGCTTAAAATAGCTGCAGTTGTTGTTGCTCAGAGGAAGCACCGCAGAGAACAGAGAGCGTGTGGTAGAAGGGAGAGGATGTTTTCCACACGTATTAATTTATTTGGAATGCCAGATGAACACATTATCCGAACATATCGTTTGCCAAGCCATGTTATTTTTTAATTTGCTTCAGGAAATAAGATTTCCTGGCACCGTTAACAATTATTGTGTATCAAAACTTCTTGCAACCCTTACTTTTTTGGCCTCCAGTCCTTTTTAACATACTGTGGCTTGTTTATTTCTTTATTCTATATTTGTGACTGTGCTAATTTGTTTCTGCGCTTGGTATATCACATAGGTCAATAAGTAAATGAGATGGAATTCATGCATTGGTGGTAAATCGCCACAATGCTAATTCATGCTAATTTCCCCTTTTTTTAGTAAAACTGGCCATATTCTACATTTTGTAGATTTCATGTTTTCTGTTTTCATATAGTAGAAGTCTTTTTCAATCTGTCAGAACTGGAAACACACAGAAGTTTATTATTTCTTTTTTTGTTGGGCACCTGGACATTGCGTAATCCCAAGAAATGAACAGATATTAAAAAGTGTTCCATACAACCCACTGATCTTAAAAACTACCATAATATCATTATGGACTTAAGGTATGAACAGCAAACTGTATGAAGTTAACCTTACTGTTAATAAAAGTTGGATTATTTTCAGTAATCGATTGGACCTGGTCATAAATGGTCATAAATATATATCTTTTAAAAATATTTTATTCAATTGTACTGGTTTAAGTTCACTTGAGAAATTTTTAACAGTGTAAACCTTTAATTAATTGTTCAATTTTTAACTAAACCAAACTTTAGAAACCTTTTATATAGATTTTAAACTGCTATTTTATACTATTCTAAATTGCTAATTGCCATAAAAATAGTGAAGAAAGCTGGCATAGTGTTAAAGGCACAATATGTATGATTTTTATAATAAAATATCCAAAAACCACTTGCACTGTGTTATATATTTCATGCAGTTGTGTACTTGCGTTATCTCAAAACTTCTGTAGGATTTGTAAATTCAAAGAAATTCCAGATTTAAATAATGAACCTTCCCTGTTCCTTGTCACCTAAACAGATATAAATGAGCTTTTCATCCGTGAGCATGATTTGTGAAAACGACATCTCCCAGTGTTCAACGCTCCGTCATTGCATCATCGAACTTCGCCTCTGCTATTGTTTTGAAAATGCGACCTCTAGTGGCGTAAACGTACATATTGTACCTTTAAAGCATCAACGAAACAACTCTTTAAAACAAGTATTTTGCTTTTGGGAGGAAGAAAAAGTGAAGGTAGTTCTAAGGTCAGTTTAGTCAAGTAGTCGCTTACCTGAAGCCTTTATGTATAACGCATTATAAAAGTACTTTCAACGCATTAATTATGCCTTGTAATGCATCTTACAATGTATTACACAGTCTCATGAATAATTGTAACCACTGTTAATACATTCTAACACTTACAACACACATGATCAATAATTATAATGCATTATACCCTTTAATGACCCTTTATAATGCATTAATCAGACGCTTTAAGTAAAGTGTTAACAAGAAGTCAAATATTAATCATTTGCAAATTCCACAGTTTAATATTTCTGTATGCAATACAATGGTATTCAGACAGTGTAGTGTGACTTAAGTGTACAAATAACTTGGCCTTAGTTTGAACCTACATGAGAGAAGCATTGTGGGAATATAAGCATATACTGTTGAGTTGAAAACCAGCATCTGGGTTATTATATTGAAATATTGGAGCTCTAGTCTGTTCTGTCCTTTTGTCAGTTCTTTTTTCCACATGCGACTAAATTGCTGAACACCCTTGAGAGTAACCCTCTGAATGAGACTGAACACAAGAGGAGGAGTTTAAGCTGAAAGAAGGGGGGGGGGGGGGGTCATATGCCTGTGCCAACATCAACAACAGCAGCATTGTTTTTCTCAAAGTGCACTGAAAAAAAAGTACTTGAATGATTATTCTTATTCCTCTCCCAGGACGTACATTTCCCACTCATCCATATTTCAGCGCTCAGCTGGGTGCTGGCCAGCTGTCTCTCTATAATCTACTGAAGGCATATTCTCTGCTGGACCCAGAGGTGGGCTACTGCCAGGGCTTGAGTTTTGTAGCCGGCGTGTTGCTGCTCCATATGAGTGAGGAGGACGCATTCCACATGCTCAAATTCCTTATGTACGACATGGGGCTGCGAAAACAGTACAGGCCTGATATGATCATACTGCAGGTACAGTAACATTCACACTGTCATGTATGGTATATGACATTAAATAGTATTTTTTTTCCCACTTTTCACAATGATGTAAACAAATGAAAAGACAACTGTAGTCATATTGCTGGCTTTTATTCTGCATAAGAGTGGTTTTCCTTTCATGGTAGGTGCTACAGTATGTTTAGCTCACATGACCAGACAAATACTACTCACTTTATTGCAGTAAGTAGTATTAATTAGAATAATCTGCATTGTTTTTTTATTGAAGAAAAAATTCAAATGGTTTGGAATAACATTGTTGCATTAATGATGATAGAATTAAATAAAAAACAAAATAGGATTATAAAATGCACTAGGATTAATGAGCTGCTGGGTTCATGAATATTAATCACGTTGTCTGCGTTCACTCAAAATTGTTTTGCTGAAATCAAAACAGGGACGTAACTATAATGGCATTATAACGGGGGAAACAGTAATTAGTTACTGGAAAAAATCACGCCGTTTATTTATAATGCCGCTGTTTCGCATCACTGATTAGGACATTAAAAAAAATTATCTGGTTCTTGTCAGTTCTTAAAATTTGGAAAATAGAACCTCAGATGAGCTATATGATATCATCTATCACATCATGTCATTATTTATTTAACAAAAATAGCGCAAAGATGGAGTTTGTTGAGGTTTGTGGGCATTTGTTTATGCACTGCTCTCACCACAGCATTTCAATCGGGATGAGATCTGGACTTTGATTGGGGTACCGAAACACCTTGATTCTCTTCTTGTCAGCCATTGTGTTGTAGATTTGCTGGTGTGCTCGAGATCATTGTCATTTGACTTTAGAATACTTTAGTATACAGAGGAGTTTAGGGTCAACTCAATGACTGTGTGAGGTGCCCAGGTCCTGTGGCTACAAAACAGGCCCAAAATCATCAGCCACCCACCAGCATTTGGGACTTTTGGTATGAGGTGTTTGCGCTGATATGTACTTTAGGCACTGTGAATTATGGCCAAACATTTCTAATTTGGTCTCGTCTGTTTAAAGGACATTGTTCTAGAAGACTTATGGTTTGTTCAGACGCTGAAACTTTGCAAACCTAAACCGTGCTGTCAGTCATGTTTTTTTGTTTTTTTGATAGAAGAGGCTTTCTTCTGGCAAGACTACCAAACATGCCATACTTGTCTCATTGTCTAATTGTACTGTCTTGAACTTTATCATTGTTACTTCATCAATGTTAACTGAGGCCTGTGAAGCCTGCGGTGAAGTTCTTGGGTTGTGTGCCATTTCTCTGAGCATTACACAGTCTGATCTTGGGGCGAATTTGCAGAGATGTCCACTTCTGGTAGGATTGGTGTTTGTTTTGAATGTCTCCCACTTGTGGATAATCTACCTCACTGTAGAATGACAGACTTCAAATAGTTTGGAAATGGCCATATTGCTCTTCCCATATTGATAGCAGCAGCAATTGCTTGTCTAAGATCATTCCTGGTGTCTTACCTTCTTGTCACTGTGTTAACACACATCTGAATTGTCCAGACCAGCCAACTGCTAAAACCACTGCTTTTATAGAGGTGCTCACACTTGCTGATGGATAGTTAATCAAAGGTGTTAAATTTACACTCTTAAGTCCTGTTATTACTAAGGGTGTCTTTCCATTTTGGCTTTTATTTTTGTTAAATAAATAATGAAATGGTGCAATTTGTCATATGTTGTTATTCATCTGGAGGTTTTATTTTCCAAATTTTAACACCTGCCAAGAATCAGATAATGTCCTGTTATGGAAAACCATGGAATTCAATAGGGTGGCCTAACTTATTCACATAACTACAGTACAGGCCAAAAGTTTGGACACACCTTCTCATTCAATGTGTTTTCTTTATTTTCATGACCATTTACATTGATAGA